>PVIC010008664.1:0-47547 GCA_004025085.1 Thryonomys swinderianus
TCATTTACAAAGTGCAAACTCACATCTTTGGGTAGAGTGGTGCCTGAGTCTCTCCCTGACTACTAAACACAGATTTGAGTGCTGGCATTGGGACCTCCTAAGAGTTGTGCCCCTGGGCTCACCATTCACCTGGTGTGAGTTTTCTGGTTCTGCTACAACACACTCCCATATCCACAGGGTATAAAACAATCAAATATGAGCCTGATAGTTTGAAGTTCAGAAGTAAAAAAATGGGTCCTAAAGAACTAAAATCAGTATGTTGACAGAGTTGGTTCCTTGAAGGATATCAAAGAGATGCTGGATCCTTTGGCTTTCCAGTTTCTATTGGTGGCCGGCATTCCTTGGATTGTGACTCATCACTCTGACTTCTGCTTGCATGGTCTCACACCTTCCACTCTGATCTTCTGTCACTATTTCAAACACCATTGTGACCATTGTGGGCCCACCCATTTAATTCTAGGTAATCTCACCTTCTTAAAGTCCTTAATTTAATTGCAACTGCAAAATCCCTTTTGCCATTTAAGTCATTAGTCATAGATTATTGGAATTGGGAGATGAATACATTTGGGCGTCATTGTTCAGCCTACCACACCTGAGGTATCGGGTTCAAACCATCCTGCCCGTGAGAGGATGAGAGGGCATCTTTCATCCACAGAAAACCAAAGCACAGACTCGCTTAAATTGAAGGAAAGAAAGCATATTTTCTTCCTTTCTCTGTTCCAAGGCCTTACCTAATTCTTGACATACAGTCAGTACTGAAAAATGACCAAGATGCCAACATGTATTTCTCACTTTGTCTCCTGTCTATAGCAGTCTCTGGTTTAGCTGAGTACGTCTTACTGTGACAGCTGACTGTTGTGTCAACTTGAGTAAGGAACATCCAGCTGATGATCGACTCAGCCTAGCTCTGGGTGTGAACAATGCATTTACCAAAGAGGGAAGACCCACTGTGAGTGTGAACGGCAAAGACCAACAGGCTCATAGCCTGAATATAATAAAAATGAGAGAAGAAGCAAATGTTACTTCTGCTTTTTAGGAGGAGCTTCAGTCTCTGCTATCACCTGGCATGTCCATTTCTCTGCTTCCAACACAGACTCGTTAGCAATCCAACATAGATGTTTTGGCTGCCAGATACAGACTCCAAAGTGAGCTCCAGGTCTTCCACATGTGGCTGGACTGTTCCGCTCTCCAGAGAGCTCCTGTGCACTCTTCCACACCTGGTTCTGCAGGTGGCCATGGTAAGCCTACCTTGTAAATCGTACATCTCTATGTTAAGTGTGTATATATTCTGTTGCTCTAGTGAATTCTAATTGATACATTTGCTATTAGGTGTTTTTGAGTTTTGGCTAGTGCCAACAGAAGGGACGAGTACACCTTCTAGCTGCACTCCTAGGCCGAAGCCAGAGGCACCCCTCCTTATTCCTCCTCCCCTTCTCGTTCCCACTAGCTGGCAGGAAGATGTGATCACGGGTGCAGAAACTATCCGGGTGGACCATGGGATGGACGTGACAAGGTGCAGAGCAATAAGATGGTCACCCATGTGTTGGAACTGTCATAGAGGCCTAGGTCTGTGTATGATCAGTCTATTTACAGACAATTGAATTAGATAGCAATACAGTTCTCTCTTATTTGGGCATTTCCTATAGTGGCCAAACTTGAACAAATGAATTTTGTCCACAGCTTTATCCCTAAGTGGTTTGTGATCTCTGAATCATAGTTCTGTTCACTGGACAATAGAAATGATAATAATATGCAACTTATGTATTACAAATATTAAATGAGAGGAAACATGGGAACATCGCCTGTGAATTCAACAGCACTTTAAAAACTTAAGGATTGAAAGATTAAAATGTAATTTCTGACTCCTCCTAGGACGTATTTTTTTTAACCATTTTACTGTCTAAAAGGCTCTGCCAATTTTCTCATCAATATTCACTTATTTAATAAGGTCAATAACAAAGTTATAGAATGTAGACAGACTTTTTCTTCTAGGGTTTGATAATAAAAAAGAGACCTATTAGTTTTTATTTTTCTAACTTAGCTTTTGTAAAAATGTGTGCTTAAAAACATTTTTTAAAAACACAGGCTTAAAAACACAGGGGCAGGAGGGTTAGCTCAGTGGTTCCAGCGCCTGCCGCACAAGCGCAAGATCCTGAGTTCGATCTCGGTAACCACATACAATGCTGGGCGTGGAGACTCATGCCCACTGGCAATCAATACCACATACCACAGTGCCGGGCATGGTGACTCACGCTTGTAATCCCAGCACTCGGGAGGCAGAGGCAGGATTACTGAGCTCGAGGCTTGCCTGAGCTAATACAGTGAGCTTAGGACCAGCCTCAACTACAAAGCGAGACCCTGTCTCAAAACAAAACAAAACAAAACAAAACACCCACAGGCTTAAAAAAATGTCTATTCCTCAATCAATCACTGTCTAAGTGAATACAGTTACCTCACAGCAGACTCAGAATGAACTACTCAAGAAGGGAATTTGAAAGGCTGTACGTTTGTGCGGATAGGGAGCAAATTACAGAAAGCAGGATGAGCTGCTCATGGAGTGTTGAAAGTATACATAACCAACCTTTTTCAGATCTGGAGACACAGACTGGTGTTCTTAGGGAAGCGTTTTGCTTTCTCCTCTGATTCCCTGAGCTCTGCTTTAAGCCACAGCTTCAATTCCATCCTCTGAAAGTGCCAGAGCAGCATCTGAAGAACTCCCTGGAGAGGGGGGCTGGCTTCTGGGGGCCCTTCTTGGGGCCAGTGGTTATTTAGGCCCCAGGGAATCGGTGGCTGTTGATGGCTTCTCCATCTTCCTGTGGCTTCAGGAGCCCGAGTCAGGACCCCACGAACTCCCCTGGCCTTGGGTTTGGTCTTTGTCCTTCAGTTTCTTTCCTGCTCACTTTTATTTCTTTGGAATCACAGATGTGGCAACACAGCAGGGACATTTCGGGAATCAAAGAGAATAATATCAGACTCTTACACTTTAGATCAGAGGGACTTAATTCAAACCATCTCAACATGTAGTATAATAGAATCAAGTAGATAGGTAGCTCCTTTTGTTGCTGTTTTGCTCACACAAGACTCACACTTGCGCTTTCTTTTTTAAAAGTTCATCATTGATAAAAATCTTTACTATGTTTCTATGTGAATTTAAAGACGACCATTTGATAGCAACTGAATTACTTCAACTCTACAGGATTTTACTTCAAAGCCCGGGGTCACGTAGGCCTCGCTACTGTTCCCTCAGTGTTTGGCTTACACTGAGAACTATTATGACACAAACGGTTGTTCTTCTGGATGAATAACCAACTGGTGTCTGCAAAGCCACCCAGTATACTGTAATTACAAAGTGGAAGCTCATAATTGGTGCGTGAACCACTTCCTTTATGAGTTACTCTGCCTTATTCACAATTTTTCTCATTGGAAGGGCCATGTCTCCTGGCTCTACCTTTAATAATGATGATAATCATAATAACTGTAATAATGCAGCATTACTTTCTAATTACAAAGACAATGTCTTCTCAGAGCTCAGAGCACTTCACAGACATTATCTCATTCATTCTTAGAACTTCGCTGGGCTGCTTGGCGGTAACTAGCATGACAATAGGATCAACGTGGCCACCTTCCACTTCTCGAAGCAAACCCAAGGCCAGGATGGCAGAGACAACCTTGGACTTCCTGAGCCTTCTCCAGTCATTTCATTATTCCCGAATAATCCATACTGTGCAACTGTAGACATCAGTAATAAAACTCAAAGCATCACACGCTAGCTATCCCTTGGTTGGATGTGGTAATTTCAACACATCTTTACAAAAGGGGCATTATGCCAATGGTCTGGAGACTGTATAAAGGAGATGTAGTTTTTTTTAATAAAATGTAGTATTACTCTGCCGTAAAGAATGGCAGGTTTGAGCCATTTGTACTCGAATGGACATACCTTGAGGATATACTTATACATGAAATAAATAGGTCACAGATTTGTCAATACCATATCTTTTCTCTGGTATAAGAATCTGAAGATGTAAAGAGATCTAGAGTGCATGATAGATATTGTGAAATGGAAAACATTCAAAGGGAAAGGGTAAGTAATGAGGGGAAAGAAAAGATACAATGTTAAAGGAAACAAAACATATGTATATAGGGATGGGGGAGTTTGTAAGGTGGGTAGGAGAATGGGAAAAATAAGAATTAAATTGTGTCATATACTGACACAAATTCTAAATATTGAGTGTGATCATGATATGTATATAAAATGTACCAATAAGGAATTCAACTTAAAAAGGCGGGCATGGGCTAGAGATTTACCTCAGTGTTTCTGGCACCTGCTTCAAAAGTGCAAGGTCCCTGGTTTGATCCCCAGTAACCACAGACAACAACACTGGGTGGGGTGACACACCCACCAGCGATCAGTACCACATACCACGATGCTGGCCGTGGTGACTCCTGTCATTCCAGCACTCGGGAGGCAGAGGCAGGAGGATTGCTGGGTTCCAGGCTTGCGTGGGCTACACAGTGAGCTCAGGGCCAGCCTGAACTACAAAGCGAGACCTTGTCTCAAAAAAGGTGGGGGGGGCTTATGATCGGAGTGCTTTCTATTCTGTGTCAGCAGAGAACCCCCAATTACAAGAATGCGCCCTGGCTGTTAGTAGTCTGCTGTTGCTGGTGTTTCACATCATGGAGTCTCACTTACTGATCACTTTTCCAAAACAGAGGCGAGTGCATTGTGGCTCACAGGCAAAATCTAGCTAAGAATAATTTGTTTTTAAAAAATCTTCAATTACATATAAGATGCTTATAGAAGTCACTCACTACATAACTCCCTTTGATTTTGCCTTTTGGGCCCTGAGTCTAAAGTATTTATCATGTGGTTTTTACCTAAACGTTGATAGGCTTTTCTCTAAAATAGGACCAACATACAAGGGCCCATACTGAACCAACCAAAAGGCACCCCAAAGCAATTGGGAAAGCTTTTTATGCTAAGATTCATAAGGCAAATACTAACCTGCCATAAAAAGGTAACATACCTCTGTGACTAGTTGGCATTTTACAGTTTTATGTAATATCTCAGTGAGATTATATCAAAGGTTGTAAGTATACCTTTTTCCTGAAATCCTATTCTGTATATCTCTACCGTGGCCTCCATGAGAGATGGTTTCCTATTTCTTGTAGAAATTCAGATCTTTAAATCATTGTACTTCCACACAGTACTTGTGCTGAGATGCTTGTGCTTATGGGTGTTTCAGCTGTGTATTACTTTTCTTGGGGCTGCAATATTTTTCTAAAAAAAAATTGTTAAAAAGCATAGTCATGACGTACTAGGATATGCTTACTAGTCTCTGTAGTCCATGAATAAACTATGTGTATGGTCATGTTGGCTGAATGGGCACGGGGTGTTTTCCTTTTTTTTTTTGTCTCTCAGCTTTAGATGAAGCTGTGACCCTAGCTCCTGAATACTCAGAATATACCTAGAAGTGGAGTTTGGTTAGCACCTAAGGAGAATGCCATGTGGAGATTGTTTCCAGAGTTGTGACAAACTAATGGATTATTTGTTCTGTTTCTGGGGCTAGTACTGGCCTTACTAGTCTTCCTACTCCTCAGATTAAAATTTTAACTACTTATTTTCCTTTCTGTGTATTCCTTCCCACTTTTTTTTTTTTTTTTTGAGACAGGGTCTCACTTTGTAGTTCAGGCTGGCCCTGAGCTCACTATGGACCCCAGGCAAGCCTGGAACTCAGCAATCCTCCTGCCTCTGCCTCCCGAGTGCTGGGATGACAGGCGTGAGCCACCACGCCCGGCACTGTGGTATGTGGTATTGATGGCTGGTGGGCGTGAGTCTCCATGCCCAGCATTGTATGTGGTTACCTGGATCGAACTCAAGGCCTTGTGCTTGCGAGGCAGGTGCTGGAACCACTGAGATAAATCTCCAGCCCTTCCCTCCCACTTTTAATCCTATTGAATTAAAAATATGACAGAATAAAATGAGAATTTGGGAGCCAGAGGCTGAGGGAGTAGCTCAGTTGTATGGTGTATCCTTACCATGAATGAGGCTCTAAGCTGAATCACTAGGATGCAGACACACAAGCATATACACTCAAAAGAAGAGAAAGAGGAAAAAGAGAATGGGAAAGAGGAAAAAGAAAAGGAAGAAGAAAGAAAAGGAGAAGAAGGGGAACAGGAGGAGGAAGGGGAAGAAGAAGGAAGAGGAAGAGAAGAAAACCTAGAACCCAGGTAATGTCAGATACTTTCAAAATTTAGAAATGTCTGGGCTGGAGATCCCGGTAACCACATACAATGCTGGGCGTGGTGACTCACGCCTGTAATCCCAGCACTCGGGAGGCAGAGACAGGAGGATTGCTGAGTTCGAGGCTTGCCTGGGCTACATAGTGAAATCAGGGCCAGCCTGAACTACAAAGCGAGACCCTGTCTCAAAAAAATTTAGAAATGTCTTATTTTGGGGAGGATCTAACAAATATTTAGTAGAGGCAGAGAGTGATTTTCAGCATTGACTGACAGTCTGACATTCTGTTCACTGTAATCTAAGTAGTGAATAGAGTTGATCTCTGAAACTGAAGGAATAAAAGCCAAAGTTGAGCACTTGTCACTCAAGCACAGTGTCTTGGTTTGTTTGTCTAGATGTTCCCCCAAAACTTCATGTAGTTATAGGCTATTTTGCTGAATCTTAAGTATACATTATTTTCACATTATCATTGAGAATTTGTACCTATACATGATATATCTTCTTATTTTTCCCCTGCCTTCTCTCCAACCCCTCTGCATCCTTACACTGATAAGCTTTGATTCCATTTTGGCTTCAAAGTTTTTCTTTCCCTTCTTTGCTTTCCTCTGTCCTTCACCCTGTTCCCCTTCGCCTTTCAAGATTTTCTTCCTACTTGCAATACCTATTATACATTTTGGACCTCATTTACACTTTCAGTTTCTCACACTATACAGTATTTACATCCGTGTCCTATTTATTTCACTTAAGAGTATGGCCTCAATGTGCATCTATTTGGCTATAAATATATCTTTATGGATGAGTAACACTCCATTTTATTTATTTATTTTTGCTTGTTTGTTTTTGAGACAGGGTCTCGCTTTGTAGTTCAGGCTAGCCCTCGGCTCACTATGTAGCCCAGGCAAGCCTGGAACTCAGCAATCCTCCTGCCTCTGCCTCCCAAGTGCTGGGATTATAGGTGTGAGCCACCACGCCCGGCACTATGGTATGTGGTATCGATTGCTGGTGGGCGTGAGTCACCATGCACATTGTATGTGGTTACCGGGATCGAACTCAGGGCCTTGCGCTTGCAAGGCAGGCACTGGAACCACTGAGCTAAATCTCTGGCCCTCCATTTTATTTTTAAAAAACCTATACCTTCAATATCCAGTCTCCTGTTGATGGCCATTTGGGATGTTTCCCAGATTTACCTATCACAAACTGAGGTGCTATAAACATTGGTGCATGTATGTTGCTGTGATATGATTCTTTTAATTCTTTTCTGTATTTACCTAGAAGGGAAATAGCAGAGTCAGATGGAACATCCAGTGCTAGTTTTTTGAGGAAGCTCTGTACTGATTTCCACAGTGGCTACCAGTCTACATTCTCAGGAGAGAAGGGTTTTTTTCTCTCCACGGACCCGCCAGCATTTATTGTTGGTTGATATCTTGTTAGCAGCCATTCTTTGTAGAGTGAGATGGAATCTCAGTGTTGTTTTCATCTGCATCACTTGAATGACCAGCAATGTTGAACTTTTTTTTTTTTTTTTGCTGCTTTTACTTCTTCATCTAAAAAAATATCTGTTTATTTCAGATGCTGATTTTTTGAATGGGTCTTTAAATTTGGGGGGCTGATTTTTTTTTTCGAGACAGGGTCTCGCTTTCTTGTTCAGGCTGGCCCTGACCTCACTGTGTAGCCCAGGCAAGCCTGGAACTCAGCAATCCTCCTGCCTCTGCCTCCCTAGTGCTGGGATTATAGGCGTGAGCCACCACACCTGGCAGGGTTGATATTTTTAAAGTTCTTTATAAACTTTACATAGTAGTCATTTGTCTGAGGAACAGTTGGTAAAAAAATTTTTCCCACACTGTAGGTTGTCTTTTCACTATGCTGGCGGTTTCTCTTACTGTGCAGAAGCTTTTTTTCCTGCTAGTTCTTGTGCTACTGTGGTTTTATTCATAAAGTCTTTTCCTATACTGATGTTGAAGGTAGCTGAATCTAGAGAGTGCGAGTGGCCCATGGGGAGGGTAGGTCCAAGGGTACTAAAATTAAGGGCATGAGTATTACAATCGACATAGTAGTATCTAAGTAGGCTGAACAAGATAAAAGGGACAGAAAGATGCTGTTAAGTTCTTTTTTCTTTAGTTTTTACAGGTTCGATTTGATTTGATCCCATTTTCTCCTGAAGCCCCTTCCTTTCCCTAAGTATAAAAGCTTTGTTTCCATTTTATCCTTCTATTTTCAGTTTTATTCTTGTCCCTTTCTTCCTTTCTCTCTCCCTCCTTCCTTGTTCCTCTGTCCAGTTCCAAAACTTTGTTCCATTTCCCAACAGCTTTTGCTGTCTTCCTCCATCATGCATCCTTGTTGCCTCTCCGCCACCCTGGTGTGGAGCCAGCTGAGTATGAACTGGAACCTCTACAAACTATAAACCAAATAAACCCTTCCCCCTTTAACTTTGTTTGTTGGTATTTTACCTCAGCAACAGAAAAGTAACTAACACGGTGTTCTTAGAATGTGTATGACAGGGCCAGAGATTTAGCTCAGTGGTTCTGGCACCTGCCCAGCAAGCGCAAGGTCCTGAGTTCGATCCCGGTGACCACATAGAATGCTGGGTGTAGAGACTCACGCCCTCCAGTAATCAATACCTCATACCACAGTGCCTGGCATGGTGGCTCACGCCTGTAATCCCAGCACTTGGGAGGCAGAGGCAGAAGGATTGCTGAGTTCAAGGCTTGCTGGGCTACATAGTGAGCTCATGGCCAGCCTGAACTATAAAGCGAGACCCTGTCTCAAAAAAAAAAGAATGTGTATGACAGTATAACTCAGTCCTGCTTCTGAACCTAAGCACCAATTGGTAAACTCTTGTCCTCTTTTGTGCCACAGAATGGAAAGGATGAGATGATTTACTGCTGCTAGATGAGAGCTGAATAGAACAAACACATTTTATGTGGCTTGAGAACTATGTTGATTGTAAAAGACATTACTCACTAGCCATGGCATCCTGTGAACCCAGATAATATACTTGATGGCAAGGCATAACAGAAGACAGAGTCAAGTTGTAACAATAGTTATTGCAAGTACATGTTCAAGTTCTACTTGAAACCTTAAAATGTTATCTTTGATGTAGCCAAAAGCACAGGACATAAAAATATTAGATAAATTGGAGGTCATCAAAGCTAAGAACACTTAAACTTCAAAGGATACTATCAGCATAGCAAAAGGATAGTTTATAGAATGGAGAATGTATTTCCAAGTAATCTATCTGCCATGAAATTAAAATGCAGAATATATAAAGAACTCCTATATCCCAACAACAAAAAATAAATTTGAACAAAGGATTCAAATAGGCATTTCCCCAAAAAAGGTATGTAAATGGCTACTAAGCACATGAAAATATGTTCAGCATTATTAATTATCAGGAAAATGTAAATCAAATACACAATGAGACACACCTACATCATGACATTGATAATAAACAGAAAATAACAAGTATTGCCAAAGACATGCATTAATTGAAATTTTTGTACATTGCTGCTAAGAATGTAAAATGTGTAGTCCATGGGAGAAAGCATGAGGTTGCATCTCAAAACATTAAACACAGGGCTGGAGATTTAGCTCAGTGGTTCCAGTGCCTGCCTAGCAAGAGCACGATCCCTGGTTCCATCCCTGGTAACTGCATACAACAACACTGGGCATGGTGACTCACACCCAACAGCAATCAGTACCACACACCACGATGCTGAGCATGGTGGCTCAAGCCTGTAATCTCAGCACTCAGAAGGCAGAGGCAGGAGGACTGCTGAGTTCCAGGCTTGCCTGGGCTACACAGTGAGCTCAGGCTAGCCTGAACTACAAAGTGAGACCCTGTCTCAAAAAAACAAAACAAAAAAACATCAAACATAAAATTCTCATAGTATATATCCAAAAGACTCACATTGGTGTCTGTACCCCAATGTTCAAAGCAACATTATTCGTGGTAGTCGAAATGTGGAAGCAATCCAAGTGTCCCACAACAGATGAATGGATTAAACAAGATGTGAAAGAGTATTCAGCTATAAAAATGAACAAAATTTGACACATGGACACAGTCCAAATGGACGTTGGAAGCATCCTGCTTGTGAAATAAGCCAGCAATAGAAGAACAGATGTAAAATTCCACATATACAGGTTCCCCAGAAGAGATAAATTCATAAGAGACTGAGAGTAGAACAGAAGTTACCCATGGATAGAAGGTGCGGGCAATGAGAAATCCTCGGCTAATGAAGACACGCTTATATTTACACGGGAGATGAAGAAAAGGTTTTGGATAAAAATGTGGTAAATGTTACACCACACTGTGAATGTATTTAAATTATACAGATGGTCAAAGTGATATTTGCTATGTATATTGTATCACAATTAAAGAAATTTAAGTCATCTTTGACATTGGCTGTAGCCCTCGGCTTTTGCCAAGGAGCCAACTTCCTAGTTCTTGTTTAGAACCTGGGTTCTCATCACTGGGAAAGTGATTTCTAGCTTGAAACTGACAGCAAAGCTGCCCAAAGCAGCAGCTGTGATTCTGCACTCCTCTCTGAGAATGGAGCCTCATCTGTGGGTATAATTTCAGCACATGTGGCCTGAGCTTGTAATATGCGTATTATAGCAGAGCTACAATTCATCTTAATGATGGTATGTGAGAGAGCATCTCAGCAGGAAACCTTAATGAAATGACAATTGGTTGAAGACTTAGAAGATTAAAAATACCCAAGACTTTCAGAAGCTGTAACGACTCTCATCTGGATCCTTTAAAGGGATAGTGTGAAATAATGTTCCCAGCCAAACAACAAGAAAGCTTATGGAAAACAGACTAAAAATCCTTTTAATATATTTTTAAGGATAAAGTAATTTAAAATGCCTAATGAGAAAAGCTAAAGATACAAACCAATTCTCAAGTTTGAATCTATTATATAGATATCTTTCTGCAAGAAACTTCTTTAGGAATGGATTAAACTATTTCCAAAAATATTTAGATTCTCTTAAAATAAATACTCTTCCTTGTCTGGAATAGACAGATCAATTCCTGTATTAGATGTAACATTAACATTCTTTCATTTAACCCTAAGAGGGTCTTATAACACGGGTGATAGTAAACCTACTGAGGTGGCAGAGACCTCAGAGTTGCTATGTAACCTGATTGGAGCAAAGTTTCACCATTGTTAAGGTATGACTATCATCTAATAGCAAAATTATGGGTCATATTATATGACTATTGCATGTATTTTCTAGGTTCAACATGTCAAGCATAAAAAGGAAACTAAGCTCCACAGTGTTTATTACACACTTAGAGATTGGAGAAGTCCCAACACAGGACACAGTTACTTCTCGTCTATGTTATACTCTGTATGAGCTTTTTGAAATCACTTGTCTATCCGTCTTCTACACAAGTCTGAGCTCCTGAAAAACTTGGGCATTTTGTTTTCTGAAATTTCTAGCACCAGGAGATTGACAGGCACATTGCAACTTCCTCCGTGTATGTTTGCTGAGCTAAACTGTCTGATGTTGTGAAATAATTCTAGCTGATCACACTTTTGCTTTCTTACAAAATCCAATTCACATTAATTAAAGCCTGTGGCTGGGACTCCCCTTTGTCTGGAAGACCTATTTGTCAGCAAGAACCAAATGGACCTTGTTTCTAGATACAGACATAGTTATCCCCCCCCCCAAGATTCTGGAGAGGAAATATACTATGAGTATAACTACTGAAATTTTTCTTTCACAAGTACCTGATAAAAGCCAAAACTGCCATTCAACAGACTAAAGAATTTACCTTTTTCATGCATAAAAACTGAGGAAGCCCTTAAACATGCAAACAAAATAACGGATAATATTTCTAGATATCTCAGTTGATTGATGGGAAGCAAGACAACTTTATCATTTCAAATGAAAACCATGCAAGCCTAGGTCATTTCAGAAGGCTGTGGGCCAAGCTAACTTGTTCTGTATTTGTGCTCATCCGAATTTTGACATCAAAACAAAAAACACAAGCACACCTCAAACATACAGTTACTTTAAAGAATTTCTGCTATGAGCACACATTTAGTAACTCAATGCAAATCCTCGGCATTAAAAAGCTGAGTAAGAGCAAGCTGTAGTCCAATACACATGAAATTCCTGCACTCGGAAAGGCTGAAGCAGGATGATTGCAAGGTTGAGACCACCCTGAGCCACATAGAGAGGTTTTATCTCAAAATAAAAAGTAAAACGGACTGGGGATGCATCTCAGTGTGAAGTCTTTGGGTTCAATCCACAGTGTGGAGGTGGGGGATACACCAGAAACAGATTTAGTTGTGAAGGGCAGACAAGGACTTTAGTTCATGAATATAATATGCAAAAAAGGGTACATGCCTAGATAGACTGAAAGTCAGAAATGATATCAAAAATGTTTAAACCTGGGAATGATAATATATTCAGAAATGTAATACAAATAGAAATTGAAACTTATGCAAGTATATACACATATATTTAATTACACATTTAAATACACATTCAAAATTCTCTAGACTTATTTTCAAACATCATAAAATAATTGGCATCCCAGAATATGCCCCGGCCCAAAGGGTGACCACGTAAGAGTCACCACTGCTCTAAAGATGGGCATCCAGAGGAGCATGGCCGGTGAAACCCCGCATTTCATTTGTCTGTCTGGGCAGCAAGCTATTTAATTGACAAAACCAACTTCCCTGCATATATCTATGGCTGCATATGGCTCCGATTCTGGAGCTAAGTAAATTTGAATTTGAATCGTGCTCTGCCTGCTCTTACTTGGACAAGTGTGTACATTTTATTTAACTCGGCAGCCTCATCTTCCTTGTGCACAAGAGAGATTAGTGCCAACTACCTTTATGTGGGTGTGAGAAGGAGAAATAATGTGAATAAAGGCTTATATATTAGGCTCATAGGATGGCAGATGCCACTCTTATGCTGCAGCCCTTTCCTCCACCTCTGCTCGATTCCTCCATATAATCCCTTTTCTCAAGCCCATTGATCCCAACAGGAATCTTGCCAGCCATCAGCAAGGGATGCCACCAAGTTTTGACAAATGTGCGAACTTTATTGTTGTTACAATCAAGGGGGCAGTTTGTTTGGCTGCAAACTGTCCATTGAGTTGTTCAGCTGATGTGGGGTGTCCACTAAGAGAATACATAAGCTTATTCTAGGGTGCGGTTTACAGAGGCACGGGGTACTCTGCCCTTGGTTGCACAGGAGCAGGGAATGAGCCAGGCCACCCAGACACTCGCCCTGCTGCAGAGTGCCCTGTGCACTGTGGTGACTCGGTGCATTTGTGAACGCCGCAAAATGCTCTTACACGGTAATGCCAAGTGCATTAGGGTTATTGCTGATTTTTCAGTGCTGGTTCACACTTTTTCAGCTCTTAAAGAACGCTTCCCACAAGTTTGTGGTGACAGGAAGAAACAGTCAGCACCTTAAACACAGTGAACACTTCACGGTCTCTTGACACATTAAACTCTTCTTTACTTCTTTGGTTTGGCACCAAACAAAACAACCACAAAGGAACAAGTATCATGTCTCCTTGTCTCTCTGGTAACCTGTACTTTCAGAACATACATCAAATGTTTATCTACTGTCTAAAAACCAGGGTAGTGGTCGGTATCATAACTTATAACAGTCATCCCAGTACTTGGGAGGCTGAGACAAGAGGGTCATGAGTTGGAGGCCAGCCTGGGTATCACAGTGAGTCTCAGTCCAGCCCTGATTATGTAATGAGAGCCTATCTAGAAACTCATGTACTCAGTTGGTGGGAATTTAAAACTGGAAGCTACTACAGGAAATAGTATAGAGTTTACTCAAAAAAAATTGAAACTATTAAATTATCCACTAATCCCACTTCTAGATATTTATCCAAAAAAATTCAATTCAGCCAGGCATGGTGGCTCACGCCTATAATCCCAGCACTCAGGAGGCAGAGGCAGGAGGATTGCTGAGTTCAAGGCTTGCCTGGGCTTCGTAGTGAGCTCAGGGCCAGCCTGAACTACAAAGCGAGACCCTGTCTCAAAAAACAAAACAAAACAAAAAAATTCAATTCAAATCTGAAGGGGTCTCTATAGTTCTGTACTCACTGTAGCACAATTCATAACAAAAGCTAGAGATAACCCTGTCATCCATCAACAGATGACTTGATAAAGAAAATCTTATAAATACAACCACTGGAATACTATTTGATGTCTAAGAAGAAGAAAATTATCTAAAGCAAGACAGCTACAGAAAGACAAACATGATTTCATTAACATAGAGTATCTGAAATAGTTCATAGAGTCAAAAAATGAGTGGTGGTTACCAGAGGCTGGGAAGAGGGGTATGTGGGGGAATACTAGCCAATGGACACAGAGTTTTTTAGTTAAGCAAGATAGAAGGGCCTTAGAGATCTGCTGTATTACCTTGTTCCTGTGGACCTGAGGAACCTTGCACATCCCAATTTGTTGGAAATGTTGGGGTTTCCTGAAAAAACATGGAAAAAGCTAACATTCAAGCTAATACTTGGATTGCAATGTCCTCTCCTTTGTCCTAAAAGCAAATCTCTTCAATATTTCTACTAACCTCCATTAAACCACTCACTCACCAACACAGTGGTACAGATTTTTTTCTCCAGAAATAATAAAATTATTTTTTCTACTTACAAAAGCTATGTACAATCCTCATGCAAATCCAAACAATGCAGAAAAATCACAGAGCTTGTCAACCTGAATTTCATCCATAAGTGATAACTATTATTTCCATTTTGGTGATCATTCTTTTGTATAATTTTGACAATGTGTTCCAGACAGCAACATGTCTAGAACAGAATGAACATTTTAAAAAATATGTATAAAAAAACTCAATAGCATGCACACATCATAATTTATTTGTAATTGCCTATGAAAAGCAGCTAGATTTTTTTCCATAAGCAAGTCTAACCATAATAACTATATCTCTACATCCATGCAACTTGTTGAATCATCTTTTGTAGCTAAACTCCTAAAAAAATTGTTATTGAGTCTAAGCGAACACATTTAAATTTTAGATACACGTTCACAAAATCATCCCTTCATAAAACTAGCCACTGGCATTCAGAAAACTTAATCTGAGTTTGAATTAACCCATCTCCCACTTTTCTCATCCCTCTGGGACTTTCTCACAAACGTGAATTTTCTATTGTTTGAGGAGAGAACAGTACAATTGTTTAAGTCACAGGTAACTCTATCTTCACAATACAAGTGCCTGATACTCCAGAGCTTCCTAACAAAGATGTATTCAATCATCAAGATCAAAGCAAAGTGAGGCTGTAATGCAGAAAAAATCTAATCTGAAAGTAGCTTCACAATTGATTCCTTAGCCTATTCCTAGGTCTGCTCACAACTGCTTGAGAATGAAAATTATTCCAAATATTTGCTTGGTATACTTAAAGTCTTAAAATTTGTGAATGGTCACAGTTATATTTTCAGTGTCTTCTTGAATATCTATCTCCTCCTAGATGACCCAATCCAAAAATAGGAGCAACAATAAATAACATAATTTGAATGGATGATATATATCAGTTATTGTCACAAAAAAATGATTGTCACTCGCCTTCACAAAAATTCTGCACAATAAGAATAATTACCTTATCTTTATAAATGAGAAAAGTGAGATTCTTCAATAAAGGACTTATCCATGGCACTCAACTAGTAAATGATAGGAAGAAACACTACCAATATTAAAACCTTGCTACACATTAGTTGTCTTCTATACATCTGGGTTTTTTTGTTTTGTTTTGTTTTGCATGTAAGACTCAGAAACTCTGTAAAGCAGCATCATCTCTAATAGGTGAGAAAGAGGCTGAAAGGGTTTCGCGTTTTTTCCATTTGTTTTTTAGAACATAAGACAGAATCCTTAGACCCAGTAGGTGCAGCATGTGAATAAGTGAGGCATAGTAACCCTCTTCAAACTAAGGGCTTCCCTAGGGATGTAAAATAACCATTCAACTCCAGGTGTGGTGATTTACACATGTAATCCAGGCACTCTGGGAGGCTGAGACAGGAGGATGACAAATAGGATCCCAGCCTGGGGACCTTTGTGACTTAAAAAATCTTGGCCTCAAAATAAAAATAATAAATGGGAATGTAGCTCAGTTTGAAGGTCCTGGATTAAATCCCCATTACTGCATAAACACAAACCAAAACAATGTATTGTTTCATCAAAGTACTTACTCAGACCTGACGTTTTAGATATCCTACAAGAAAAATGTCTTAAGACATCAGGTCTGAAAAATAAAAAGAAAATTAAAAACATACAAATGGGTACTTCCAGACTAAGATCCATCAGCTCAAGGCAGGCTGTACTGATGGTAGCACCTCACTACACTTTCCTGATCAAATTTAATCCTAAAATAATTACCTATTATTTGTAAATTTCAAAATGTTCTTTAATTGTATCCTGGTCTTCATAATAAATAAAGATTAATGTTTAAAATCAAGGAATAAGACAAGTAATTCCAAGATCAAATATGTGTCACTTTGAGATTAAATTTGCAAATGTATTCATTTAGTGTGCTCAGTTGGGAAGACGGAGATGCGGAGTCCCCTAAATGACCTTTTTCCTGAGAAATAATTAATTAGCATGTACTGTGCCTTGTTAAAGAAAGCAAACACCCTTCAGAAAGATAAATTTCAAGTTGCTTGAAACAAATAGATCTAGATCTTTTGCCTCCTTATTGTTGAACTCAGCATTTTTGCAAAACAGAACAAATTTTATAACATCTATATAAACGTTCACAGACAAACAAAAAGCTTCTAAAGCAGACATTTATTCATGGGTTTCCAGGAGCAATTACTGAAGATATGACTGCAGCGCCTGGCTCACGAGCAAGGTGCTCAGGATGTGCGGAAATGAGCACAGCCCGAGGAACATCTGAGTCACCGCATCATTCGCAGGAGCCAAAGGCAGCCAGGAAGAGAACCGGGTGTCCATTTGCTGCAGGAGAAACAGAGTAAGTCAATGCTGACATTTAGTGCAACATGCCTGTGGAGAGGGGTGGCATTTTCGCTTATTTTTCCCTCCTCCTCGTCTTCTGAGAAACAAAAGTGAAACCTGATGCCAAACACATGTTTTGAGCCCATAATACAAAACAAACAATCATAAAAACTCCAACCCTCAGCTCCCCAGAGTAGCCATTGTGCCGGAAGTGTGGTGGGAGCCTTCTGAAGAAGATGAAAGGGGGGCGGGGCAGTATCTACACAACTTGCACAGTGTCTGGCAAGAAGCCTTCGACGAGAAACGGAAGTGGAGGGCGTATAGGGAGGAGCATGGGGGGAGCAGAGAGACACAGAGCAAGGGAGAAAAGAAAAACGAAAGGCAAGGAAGAGGGAGAAATGGGGACATTGGGAGAGGGAAGGAGGAAGAAGAGAATGAATTGCCACGGTGTTCATTAAAGAAGGCCAAATGCTTAGAATTATTATTTGCCTGAACTATTCAAGACAAATGAATACATCTCTTGAGGAAAAAGAGAGAGAAGAGGGAGCAAGTTAAGCAAAAGAGTGAGAAAGGAAGACGGGAGAGAGGAGAGAAGGAAAATTAATATTCATAGAATTTATTATACAAGGGGAAATGCTTGGACTTAGCATTTACCAGATCTATCCAACACAAATACATCTCTTGAGACAAAAGAAGAAAGAGAAAGGGCCAGGCGTGGTGGCTCACGCCTGTCATCCCAGCATTCGGGAGGCAGAGGCAGGAGGATTGCTGAGTTCCAGGCTTGCCTGGGCTCCATAGTGATCTCAGGGCCAGCCTGAACTACAAAGCGAGACCCTGTCTCAAAAAAAAAAAAAAAAAAAAAAAAAAAAAAAAAAAAGAAAGAGAGAGAGAGAGAGAGAGAGAGAGAGAGAGAGAGAGAGAGAGAGAGAGAGAGAGAAAGGGCACAGATGGAACAAGAGAGGGAGAAAGAGAAAATGAATCTTTACAGTTTGTAATAGAAGACAGAATGCTTGGAATTATTATCTAGCCAAACTATTCAAAATGAGCATGTTGCCTGATGAAGTGGAGAAAGCCATGGAAGGAGAGGGAGAAAGGGAGAAGGGACCAGAGAAAGAATGAAAGAGAGAGAGGGCGACACAGAGAGAGAGAGAGAGAGAGAGAGACAGACTGTCCATTTAAAAGTTCATCAGTATCCATAGTGACGTATTCCTCCAAAATAATAAAAGGGATTAATCAGAAAGTAAGGGAGAAAAGGGGCAGCCGCTTTCCCCCCACCTTCATTCAGATGAAATATACATAACACAAGAAAGGTCGCTGGCAAGTAGCCACAGGGAGAGCACCTGGGAGATTAAAGCTGCGGCCATAACATTAACAGAGTACAGACCACACTGAATTAATGAGTGCTGGAGATAGACATTCAGTAGAGTCTTAATTTATTTTCCTTTTCTAGCTCATCCTTTAAGAAAATGACAGTGTCTTCTTATCGATTTTACACTCAGAGATCAATCAGAATTGCCCTGACTCAGACAAAATTTACAGCAGTGTCTGACACCGCCCGGAGCATGTGGGCCCGAACAGACATTACAAGGAAGCAATAGATCATGTTTGTATGTAGAGCTTGACGTGCTTAAAAATAAGCTAATCTGTAGTGGAATTTCCTTCTTTTTGACAAGTTGGTCTGCCCAGCTCTTCGGTCCCTCGTTATGAATTTCTCTCCCGGCTCCACTATTAATTATAACATGAGAAAAGGATTCATGTATTTAGGCCCTGAGGGAGGTCATCTGATCTGCAGTTTTAGATAAAATATAAACTAACAGATCACTCCTCCTTAAACAATGTGAAATGTCACTCTGAGGCACTCCATTAAAAAAAAAGCTAGAGGTGTTCCGTCGAGAGCTATGATCAATTCTGACAACCCCAGAGCGTCAGGGCTAAATGATGGGCCTGAACATTCCTAAGCAGCCCCCAGTGGAAATTGCTGTATCCGGAAGCTCTTTTGTGCAAGTAACTAGCTGCATTAAATGCAATAATTACAGAAAAGACACTGACTAGGGCGCTCAGGCATTTCCACATCAGCGCTTAGCTGGTAGCGGGAGCAGCCAGCCAGGGCCCCGCCTCACACTGCAGAGAAAGTCCTGGAGTTTTCCCTTCTCAGCCCTGAGAGCTCCGGCTCCCGGGACGCCAGGGAGAGCGATGCTGCGACGCGGTCGCCCCACAGGGACGGAGAGAAACACATTATCGGCCTGGGGAAGCCTTCTCGGAGCGCGGATCCCGCCAGAACCAGGCTGGGTGCGCCAGCCGCTCAACCGCGGCCGTTCCGGGCTGGCTGGCCGGGAGCCCTGGCTGCGGCCTCGCGCGCTGTGTGGACCTGAGGCAGGTGCCCACCCAGAGGGCACGCTGCGGGGCATTTCCTCACCCCTCTCCAGCCCGTGGTGTACAGTGACATGACTCTGCTCCATCCTGCTTTCCAGAAGGAAGTAAAATCAACTAAGTTTTAGAATCCTCATCTTAACAAAGCAAGTGATTTGGAGCAGTTTGGGAGACCCCTCTGTAATCACTGTTCAACTTATTTGATCATAATACAAAACTACTAAAATAACTTTAAAATTGGTAGAGAGCATCATAATCCCCCCCCCAGAAAGGATGTTATAATTTTTAGAGTTTAATTCTTTCTTGTAGAACTTAATTTTTAAAATTATATTTTTAGAAAAAATTACTCCCTACAACATATCAGTCTTAGAAAGTTTTCATATTGTTAGGCTGGTGGATCCACAAAATCCTGAACGACCTTCGAGCGTTCTTGGGTTGCAGATAAAGATGTAAGTAGAAAGCTTAACTGTTTCAAACATGACCCCATTAATATGTGCAACTTGCATGTTTTTGTCCATCAGTTTAAATAAATCTTTAAAACATACCTGCTAGGGCCGGGGATTTACTTCAGTGGTTCCAACATGTGCCTTGCATGCACAAGGTCCAAAATTCAATCCCTGGTAACCACATACCACAGTGCTGGGCGTGGTGGCTCACGCCTGTAATCCCAGCACTCGGGAGGCAGAGGCAGGAGAATTGCTGAGTTGAGACTAGACTGGGCTACATAGTGAGCTCAGGGCCAGCCTGAACCACAAAGTGCAACCCTGTCTCAAAAAAAAAAAAAAAAAAAGCACATGCTATAAGACTCTATTATGTTTCTTTTGTATAAACACTCACATGTAGAGCCTGACTATTTTGCAAAGAGATAATAAATCTCCTAAAATCATTTTCAATAGCCAATATAATATAAAACCATTAACTAAAACAGTCTCTGTAGACCTTGGGGACAAGGATAAAAAGGGATGATCACTATAGAAACTGAACCTTGTGGGATAAAGAGATATACCAACATCTTCATGTAGTGTGATATAAATTCCAGTACGAATGCTGTACAGGGCCTGGGATTTAGCTCACTGGTTCCGATATCTGCCTGGCAAGAGCGAGATCCCGAGTTCAATCCCTGGTACCACATACCACAATGCCAGCCATGGTGGTTCATGCCTGTAGTCGCAGCACTCAGAAGAGGCAGGAGGATTGCTGTGAGTTCAAGACTTATCTGGTCTACATAGTAAGTTCAGGGCCAGTCTCAATGACAAAGCGAGACCCTGTCTCAAAAAAAAAAAAAAAAAAGAAGAAGAAGAAGTGCTATAGAAACACAACTGAGAGAGGTCCAAAGTGCCTGGAGGGCCGGAGATTTAGCTTGCCTAGGTACAGAGTGAGCTCGGGGCCAGCCCGAACTACAAAGCAAGACCCTGGCTCAAAAACAACAACAACAAAAAAGTGCCTGGAGACTAGAGAAACACAGAAGTAAAAATTCTCCTAGGACCTTGAAGAATGAGCAGATACTTTATGAGGTGAAGAAAAAGGAGGCATTCTTTGAGCAGAAAGAGGTGGAGAGGGGTGTCAAAGCTGGGTGCGATGTCCTGAGGTCCTAAGTGATCAGGGACACCAACCAAAAAGCGACGGACAGTAGGGGACAGGAAAGAGGAGCCAAGGTTAGGGCTCCTGGGACGTAGGCAACAGGAAGCCTGTGTGTGCATGCACACTTGTGTGTGTGTGTGTGGGGGGATGTGTGTGTGAGCAGAGTGCACTTGTGCCTGTTTGGCAAGAGCTGTGCATGACTATTCCTGGGAAGCCGACTGGCGGCAGTGTTGGACTTAGATGCGCAGTGAGGGCACCATGGTAGTGGGCCAGGCAAGGGGCAATCAAGCTCCTCTTCCGGTGAGTCCGCTATATTGCATGTCATCCCACTGCCTCCTCTTGATCTGGACAAATGTGTCCTGATCAGCATTTTTATACATATTCATTTTCTTCCCATAATTAGACCTAACAGACCCTTGAGGTTTGGAAGCCTGAGTGAAGTGACTGAGCACCCAGACCCTGGAAGCGTCGTGATTCCCTGTGGCGAGTAGCTCTGCCTCTCGGTCATCGTCTGACTTTAGAGGAGTCACTTAGCTCTGCAGAGCAAGGTGGGACCCACTGAAAATGGGGATCTTAGTAGCACCTCTCCTTTAGGTTTGTTTTGAGGATTAATGCAGTTGACACATTAAATTCATGGACTAGTGTCTTAGTTGCCAGAACTTGCATCAAATTTGAGGAATTTTAAAGCTAGCAAAATGGGGCCGGAGATTTAACTCAGTGGTTCTGGCACCTGCCTCACAAACTCAAGGTCCTGAGTTCAATCCTCAGGAACCACATACGATGCTGGGCGCGGTGACTCACACCCACCAGCAATCAATACCACATACCACAGTGTCAGGCGTGGTGGCTCACGCCTGTAATCCCAGCACTCAGGAGGCAGAGGCAGGAGGATTGCTGAGTTCGAGGCTTGCCTGGGCACCATAGTGAGCTCAGGGACAGCCTGAACTACAAAGTGAGACCTGTCTCAAAAAAAAAAAAAAAAAAAAACTAGCAAAATGGAAAACCGTGTGGATTTGAATGATTAACATTTAGACAAACACATAGATCAGTGATCTTTAGGATGGTCTCTCAAACTGCACACAATTTGAAGGTGGAGATTCTAATATATATATATATATATATATATATATATATATATTTATTTATTTATTTATTTATTTATTTATTTATTTTTTGACACAGCATCTCGCTTTGTAGTTCAGACTGGCTCTCAGCTCACTATGTAGCCCACGCAAGCCTTGAACTCAGCAATCCTCCTGTCTCTGCCTCCCGAGTGCTGGGATTACAGGCGTGAGCCACCCCGCCTGGCACTGTGGTATGTGGTATTGATGGCTGGTGGGCGTGAGTCTCCATGCCCAGCACTGTATGTGGTTACCAGGGGTTGAACTCAGGACCTTGCGCTTGCGAGGCAGGCGCCGGAACCACTGAGCTAACCCTCCGGCCTGGAGATTCTAATATTTAGCTCCTATCCTCCTGGTAGATCTAAGTGTCTTAATCTAAATATGCTGTGTATGATGATTTGGACCCATTTTAGTATAAAACATCCTAGATCTTTTTTTTTTTTTTTTTTGGTTCTGGGGGGTCGAAATTGGGACTTGGTGCTTGCGAAGAAGGTGGTGGTACTACTGAGCTACATCCCTGGCCCCCAACATCTTAGGTGTAAAAAGATTGCTGAGTCATGGAAGTTCAAGAGCCTCTCCCCTCACAAAGGAGTAAGATGATAAACACCTGTCACATCTAAGTCAGAGAAAAGCCACCAGGGATAGTGTCTCAGCTGAGGAAACAGTCCACAGGCAAGAGGAGGACACAAGACAGACAATGGGTCACCTCCGAAAGGCAAGAAAGACAACTCGTTTCATATCTATATGAATATAACATGAGTGTATTAACACAAGTCCAGAACAAGATGGAAAATCATAAGGGTCATGCAGTACAAACCCTATAGGCTTGAACTCCACAATAACATTAATTTTGGATTTATCAATCCTTTGTCCTTTTAAGTATTTGTCCTTTTCTCTTCTGAATTTAAATTGGGAATATTTTTAGTCCAAGTGCTAGATTTCCAGTATGGCATGGGGACTGTCTTTATTATACATACTTATGACTTTATTATATTGCCTACACCTGTCCCCCCAACCCCGGTCTCTAAGTTAAAAAATGAGGCAGCAACCTTCAGAGCGCAGAAAGCAAAGTCTGCAGGAGAAATTCACATTCCTTTGATTGGGGCAGATTCAATCACCTCCTTTGCTATTCTCTGGCATATAACAAATACATTCTGCATGTTAGTGAGCTTGGATTTAGTCCCTGGCCATCGGCTAACATAACTTGAGATTCTCAGGTTCTATCATATATATCTTATTGAGTATATCATACAATGAAAATGATTTATAAACTCTCAAACTATAAATAAACAGCTATATGTTACCCGGCACTTTAGGAGTTAAGCTGAAGTCAAGAGATTGTATAACAAATTCATTTTTATTTTGAAAACCAACTGAACTAGTGAGTTTTACATTTTGAAGTTTTGTTTAAGAGTGAAACTAAGAAATAATTGTTTAGCACAAAGCCTGGAACATAGAATACATTTAATGAACATACTGGTCTTAAAAATAGCAATGAATTCTCATGAATCCTTAGCTTTCTTACCTTTTTGCCAGAGCAAAAGCTCTAGTAGTATGCTTGAGATTATGTCAGAGGTATAATTTGATAATTTTAATGTCTATCAGCATTTGGAATCAAACTAATGGTTATAAAGAGGAAGATAACACAGTTCAGGCATCTGTTACCTTTAGATTTGTGAGACCGAGGATTATGTCTTTATATACCAAGTGTTCAATTTCAGGTAATTGAACATCAGTATTTTATGTTATTATTCCCAAGTAAAGGCTACATAAGAGTTTATTTTGATGCAAGTCTCAGACTTTGATTTAGTCTCTTCTCATATGTAAGGACTGATCATGACAGATGGACATTGTCACTGCATCTGTGGCTTAGGTTGTTTTAGATACAAATGTGTCTACTTGTCATATAATAGTGGTATGGGACAATTCCCGCTTATGTAATTAAAACCAAGTATTTATTTTATCTTGTAAATTTTTCACTTTCCTAGAAGGATATGAATTTTTTATTGGCCATAATTTGTTTTGGTTGATTTTGTTTGTTTTTCAGACAGAGTCTTGCTATATACCCTCGGTTGGTCTTAAATATACAGCCCTCCTGCCTTAGCCTTCTGTGCACTGGGATTAAAAGTGTGCATCACCATGCCTGGCTCAAGTTATTATTTTTGGCATATAGCTTCATGAAAAATACTAAGCTGCATTTATACAATTTATATTTCATTAATAAAAAGCTACATAGTTTCTGAAATAATGAATGTTCATATTTTCTTCTTTGTGACTTTATGGCATTTGGACTTAGAATACATATTTGTAATTTCTATAGGGTCTACAGAAGCTTCCTTCTTAATTTCTGAATTAAATATTATGAAGCTGCATGAAGAAAGGAATTAGATATTGAAGAAATAATCTGATACATTAAAATGAACATAGCTTAGCGCTCCATAAAATGTAAGAATGTTTTGCTGTGTAGCATTTGCCATATGTAGTTGAACTGAACTCAGGATTCCTATGTATAAACTGTGAGAATATAATCCAAAGGTGATGACATGAATTTATGTTAATTCATTCATGCTTTTAAAAATTCAGTCCACAGGGCTGGGGATTTAGCTCAGTGGTGCGTCACCCTGCCTCCCAAAACAAGGTTGTGAGTTTGATCCCTGGTACTGCAAAAGAAAAAATTCAGTCCACAAATGTATCTGGAGAACTGCACACGTTCTTGAGTCAACTACTACATTGTGGATAGTTTTTTTTCAAGCCTATTTTTACATTCAACTTGAAACATTTCTGTATATTCACTACCCTTCCCATAAAAACCTATTTCAGTTCATTTGTCTTATTATGTCCATTTGTCATATTAAATCATTATTGTTTTGCAGATGGGAAGGGGACCAAGAGACAAGGGGAAGAAGAAGGGAAGAGGGAAGAAATCACATAAAAAATTAAGGCATGTTACGTTCACGTACCAAGTCCTCACAATAAATGCAATCATTGTATACGGCAAACATTTACTAACGAAAATAATAATAATCATTTCATCTATATATTATCGTTCAGAATGAACTGTAGTATTTTACTCTGCCTATTGGCCATTTAAAGCATTTTTAGTGGGAAGCGATACACAAAGAAATAATGCTTCTAAAGTACTTCCAAAATGAAGTTCAACTAACCACCCCATTGAATTTCCTGTTTACCAATTAATTTGTTTGGCTTCTTCAACAATCTAATTGCTACTTGGTGGCATAAGGTAAACAATCTAAATGCTTTAATTTAAAAGGCACAGGGGATGTAGAAAATTATTTAAAGTCACTGACTGGTGGTAAGTCCCCCCTCCAGAGCTTTGCCTCGCATCTCCCTGGACCTCTCCATCTCCCACTGATTCAGATGCTCCTGGATTCCGGGGGGAGCCCCTGCGTGGGTATCGTCACCCTTGGCTTCTCTGCGCTAATAGTCTTCCATGATGCAAAAGCTCAGAAAGTGCCTTAATTTACTCATCAAGTATTTGAAAGAAAAAGTGGAATGGCAAGCTCTATCCACTCTTGATAATATTTTACTTGGCTTAAAAAAAAACCCACACAATTAATACATGCTCTTTGTAGAAAATACAGACAAAAAAAGGTTTCAGAATCATTCATAATCTCAATCAGAGGAGCGAGAAAGGATCACAGCCAAAGTGTGTACAATTCAGATCTTTTTAGGAATTATGTTTACATGTGTTCAGTGTGTTCAACTGTGTTTGTAAACATCTGAAGCACTTTTGATGAAAACATATGCAAAGCTATTTTGCACTCCTTTTAAAAGTAAATACTTTTAAAACTAATCTCTTATTTTCTGTCTTTTTTCTAGTACTCAGGGTTGAACACAGAACTTTGCACATGCCAGGCCAGTGCTCTGCCAGGAAGGTATATCCCTGACCTCACTTTTGCCATGTGATGAGTAAGTAAAGGATAATTAAAGAGCAGATCAGCAAGTACCTCTGAATATTCTGCCTTCCTCTGCAAGTTAAATGAACAACTCTTGAGTCCTTGGTTTTATCTGTAGCAACCCCAACTTTCTTAGGAGACCATCATGACTAAAGAAGCAACAGATAGCTAAAATTCAAGATTGACCTATAGAAAATGTCATGTTGTAGGCCTAAACTGGACGGGAGTTGGCAATTTCATGTAGTTCAAATTTAAGTCATTTCCTCCAGTTGCAGAAATGCCTTGTTCTTTTTCCTACCTTGCTTAGGGTGTTTTGCTCCTCTCTGCAGTTTTGGTGCCATGAAACAATTTTTAGTATGGAAATTGTTTCACAAAACATCGTCTACCATTTCAAAAGGAGGTCAGTGGCTTTTGGGCACTGGATGCATTAAGTCAATGAAACATCTTTAAATGGTTGTTGGTACATTTTTAGCGGTACATTTTATTAAAAAAGAGGAATAAGCATGATCAAATTCGGTTAAAAGACGTGCTTTTAGGGGCCGGAGATTTAGCTCAGTGGTTCCGGCGCCTGCCTTGCAAACGCAAAGCCCTGAGTTCGATCCTGGTGACCACATACAATGCTGCGCGTGGTGACTCACGCCCGCCAGCCATCACTCGGGAGGCAGAGGCAGCAGGATTGCTGAGTTCCAGGTTTGCCTGAGCTACATAGTGAGCTCAGGGCCAGCCTGAACTACAAAAAAAAAGCAAGACCCTGTCTCAAAAAAGAAAGATGTGCTTTTAGTTGAAAGGATATTCAGGTTTCGTTTTAAAGAGATGTCAAAACATGTGGCTATTCTGGGCCACCCAGTAGATAGATGCCAGTGGTTGTATCTTGGCTCAGAATTTACAGTGATGGGGATTCTGCATTGGCACGCTGTGCAAGCTGATGTGCAGTTACCATAACACACTGCTTTGAAGGAAAGTACAGAGTTTCCACGCCTCAAATGGGCAAGGCCTGACAGGCAGTTCTCCTTGGATATGGGGCCGTGTTGCTGATCACTGCTGCATTTTTAAAGGTCACATTTTAAAGGTTACATGAGTGCTGAAGTTGTGCATGAAGATGAGCACCCTGTGTCACTGTACGCTTTCTGTCACTTGTCATCTTAAAAATATAGTTAGTAATACAAATGGGACATAACATTTTGAAGAGTGCAGTTGGTGTGACAAGGACTTGCCCAGATAAACTACCATTTTTTTCTGAGTAGTAATTCCATTAAAGGTGGAAAAATTCATAAGGCCTTATTTCTTTGCTCTCCACTTTCAAGCATACTACAATATTATGAAAGAAGTTGCTACTAACTGTTGAGGCTGTCACAGTCAGAAGAAATGGGTACGCCCATAGAAGCCAGTGATTGGCACAGCACAAGTTACATTTCATCAATTATACTGCTCAACAAAATGTCGATTTTTTTAATTGAATTCTTTATTGATACATTTTATATATACATCATGATCACGCTCTACATTGGGAATTGTACCAGTATATGACATGAGTTAATTCTCTTTTTCACCCACCCTACAACCTATATACATATGCTTTCTTTTTTTTAACATCATATTCTTTCTCACCCCTCATTACTTAGCTCTACCCCTTTCCTTTTGAACATTTTCTATTTCAATATCTCTGTCATACATTCTAGAATGCATTTTAAAAATGTCAAAGTTTTAAAGAGCTCTATAAACTCAGTGACTAAGGTGCATCCCTTTGATTCACTGAGCACTCAGACATGCTTATGGAACGTCCTTCTAGAGCTCATCAATAAGCAAATCAGGACTTTAGTAGCTATGGCTCATAATTCTTGTCTATAAATCACTGTGAGGACACTTCCAAAAAGACGGTGGTTTTTCCTGGGCCACAGGACGAAGATAGTAATGTACAGTCACACTTAAAGAAATGTCAACTTGATGAAGGTTTAGTCCTCCTCTGTACCTGTTAATAATCTGAGAATTTAATTGATATCCTGTGTCTCTTCATACTTGAAAAAACAATTAAAATAATTCATTCAACCAGCAAGTATTTGCTAAGCACCTATCTCATGTTATGTACTGTGCCGGATACACTAAAGATCAAACAGGGACCTAGCCATTTACCTTAGATTCTACTGTAATTCCATTTTTAGCTATTCTGCATAATATAAAGATATTATTGGGGGACCCATAGCATTCTACTATTTGTTAGAAAAGGGAAGAAATTCTCTGAACTTTAAAAACAATTATTTTTGAAATAGTCCTATTGAGAGAGACTATAACAAATAAAATCATTTCAGGTATTGGAATGGTAGCACATCAAGGAGCCGAGCAGGTGTCCAGAAAATTAGCCAGAGTTGTTTGTACATTCAATCAGTTAGACATATTCTCAGCCACCTGTAGGGTAACTTAGGAATTCCAGACTTTGAAAATTATATTTTCTGGGTATGGTGGCACCTGCCTATAATCCTAGCACTCTGGGAGGCTGAGGCAGGAGGATTGCAACCTTGAGTCCAACCTGGGAAACTGACTTGACTTAGTGAAATTGTATCTTAAAATAAAAAAAAAAATTTTAAAGGACTGAGGTTGTAGCTTAGTGCAAAATACAACAAAAAAATTATAATCTTACAGCCAAAGAAGTGTTAAATAGTATCTAATACATCCTCCTCCAATGGTATAAAAGCTTTCAAACTGAATTGTGGTCAGTTAGTTGGTCAAGAAATCAAGTTAGTGGGTGGCACCCAGCAATTATTTTTTTAATAAAAGAGAAAAAAAAACCCAGGAAACCTTGGAATGCATACTATGTGGTAAGGATTAGTTCAAGACACTTGTGTTTGAATGTGTATGCACATATGCAAATTTATATACACACATTCTTGTGTACACAGTCATAATAGAATCAAAATGTTCAAAACAAAATGCCACAGATATCTAGGAAGTTTTAACTATTATTACATTAGTGGAAGATTCCAGTAAAGGAGCAGTAAGACTTTCACCTCTCCTACGGACAACCCTTCCTATTTTTACTAGATCAAGAGAGCCATAAAGCAAAATCTCTTGCTCAGGAGATACCTTTTAACCAGCTCCATTTCCTTAACAGTTCTGAGTGACAATTTCCAGACCATTCTTTATCGTCAGTGTTGTCAATGCTTTTCCTAGAATAAAATTTCCTTAATTTGAACTAAAACTCCTATGATAGTAGGATCAGCTGCATAAGAAAAATGAAGACTTCTTTTTCAAAAATTAAAAACTTCAGAACAGTGTCATAAAACATTAAATCCTAGTGCTGGGCATGGTAACATGCTTGTAATCCCAGCCCTTAGGAGGCTGAGACAGGAGGATTCACATGATTTCAAGGCCAAACTGAACTACATGGGAAATGCTATCTCAAAAAAGATACACACACACACACACACACACACAAACCATTAAAGCAAGTGCAGAGCCCTTTGAACACAAGGGTCTGTGCAAAACCAGAGGTTGCATGTCCATGAATGGTGCCCAGCCCCAAGAGTACAAGCAGACCATTAAGAGGTACCCTAGGTCCTCTCTTTCTTTGTTTTTCTCCCATTGGCAATTACCTCAAGGGCACTCTACCATGAGCTACCTTCCTTGTCCTTCTATTTTAATTTGAAACAAGGTCTCCCCAAACCACGCAGGCCGGCACCGAATTTGTGATTACAGATGTGCACCTCCACCACATGTTCCTGCTCTCAGGGATCAGTCACAGCTGCCCTTGCTTCCGCAGAGTGGACAGGAATTTGCAGGACCCTCCCTGCAGAAACATCTGGTCCCACGCACTGGGAAGAACTCGGCGTGCTCCGCGCACACTCTCTCGCCCTGGACAAAGCTCCCTCTTGCATCTCTCTCTGCAGATGTGGAGGTCTTTGATGTGAAATTTCACACTTTTGGATTCTCGTGAGAGCCAGACCTGTGAGTTATGGGCTCCCACAGACACCAGTGCTCAATGCTGACTTGATTTCAAAATGTTCTGTTTGGACAATGAGTTGCTCACTGAGATGCTTTAATTTGGTAAGATATCCTAAAATAGATAGCAGTCTGTGAAAACCCTGAACTTCATGAAGCCTAAATATGATGTTACTTAGAAGGGCGCTCTAAAAGATATGCTGAAATGTGAAAATAGACTAAAACATGGATTTTCATCTTTATTTTAAAAGGGCATCCTGAGTCAGAAAGCTGCGATCCCTTTTCCCCTTCATGTCCATCTGAATTGAAAGTACTTTAAAACACAAGCCAGTGAAAATTTTAGAGTAAATGTTCACTGAATGGCAAAGTGAAGTTTAAGGACCCAAATAGAGTTAACTATATTCTTTCTACCATCATTAAATCTCCTTTGTGTCCATTAAAGTGAGAAAGAACAATACATACTAACATATGAAATTTGCTAAATAAAATGGGTTGGCACACTCTGAATGGACTATTCTAGCCTAAGCAAGTGTCCATGCAATGCAAAATTATATTCTTGGGTCTGCAATGTTTTGCTTTTCTTTTTAAGTGTCATTTAAAACAAGCTTTCTTCTCAAATTGAGTTATTTAATTAAAAGAAAATTCTTCCTCCTACATGACACTGCGTTCCTAAACAAGCCTCTCTTACAAGCCACACGACTGTGTCCCAGACTTGGGGCTCTCGGGAGGAGCTCGGGTTCCTGTCTTTGTGTCTCCACAGCATTTGTCACACAGAACATGCTTAGCAAGTGTTCCCTGAATGATTCCACCCAAGCCTTCAGGAATAAAGATTCTCCTTCCTGAGAAAATCACTCATCTCTTGTCGGTGAGAAAAGCAATTACCCATTTTGGTGTTCAGACATCTTCCTAAGTAGCCAAAACTGAATGGGGTAGATCTCAAAATGTTTTTCTTTCTAAAGGTCCATGTGTACAGTAACATGTTAAATAGAACAGAATCCTGACCGGCCTAGGAAGAAGTTAAATTTATTTTGAGGAGGCTGCTACTAGAGTAAAACATCTGAAACTGGATAGTTTATAAAGAATAGATAAATCGCTTCTCGGCCTTTTGGCTAAGATCAAGTATAAAGAATAGATATTTCCTCACAGTCTGAAGGCTGGGAAATCCAAGATCAAGGAAGGCGACAGCAAGTTTAAAGTTTGGTGAGGGCCCATCTCTGCTCCCAAGATCGTGGCTCACATGGAGACAGTGTTCTGACAGGGCCAGTGGCCAAAGGTCAGCCAAGAGGAATGCTTGTTCTCTCCAGCACTTTTTTTTTTTTCTTGCTTTTTGGAGACAGGGTCTCACTTTGTAGTTCAGGCTGGCCCTGAGCTCACTATGGTGCCCAGGCAAGCCGCCACAAACTCAGCAATCCTCCTGTCTCTGCCTCCCGAGTGCTGGGATGACAGGTGTGAGCCACCACGTCCGGCATTGTGGTATGCGGCGTTGATTGTTGGTGGGCGTGTCTCCATGCCCAGCATTATATGTGGTTACAGGGATCGAACTCAGGTCCTTGCGCTTGCGAGGCAGGCGCCGTAACCACTGAGCTAGCCCTCTGGCCCTCTCTCCAGCACTTTTAAAAGATCGCTAAATCCCATTTGTGGGGACAGAGCTCTCAAATTTAGTCAGCCTCCAAAAAGCCTCATTTCTTAATATGATTACACTAGCAATTAGCTTTAAGTGTGTATGTTTTGAGAACAAATTTAGATTACATTAAGAATCAACAGAGAGGGCTGGAGATTTAGCTCAGTGGTTCCGGTGCCTGCCTAGCAAGTTCAAGGTCCTGAGTTGATCCCTGGTAACCACATACAACAATACCGGCCATGGTGACTCACACCCCCCAGCAATCAGTACCACATACCACACTGCCGGGCATGGTGGCTCATGCCTGTAATCCCAGCACTCGGGAGGCAGAGGCAGGAGGACTGCTGAGTTTAAGGCTTGCCTGGGCTACATAGAGAGTTCAGAGCCAGCTTGAACTACCAAGCAAGACCCTGTCTCAAAAAAAAAAAAAAATCAACAGAGAACAAACTGGAGACCACTGAAAGATAAGAATGATAATGATTCTTAGGCTAGATATGTATAGTAAGAAATGACAGCTCAGAAGCCTATAGAGAATTCTTTTTTCTTTTTTTAATACCAGGGATAGAATTTGGGACCTGGTACTTGTAAGCAGGCACTAGAACCACTGAGCCAAATCCCTGGCCCCTTGGAGAATTCTAAATCCTGTGTATGATCAGGGATTTGGGATTAGGGGTTTGTTAATGGTAATGAATGTAGACACTTGGTTTTCTAAATTTCTGTCATTTTCTCTCTTTCTCCCCTTCCCCTTCTCTCTCTCTCTCCTTCCTTCCCTCTTTCCATTATCTTCCTCTTTGTCTCCTGCTCCTGCTCCTTCTTATTAAATTGGAAGTCAGTAGTGATCCAGATTATGTGAATAAGAACCCTAGTTCTGCGACTTACAAACCTGACCTTGCACATTGTATTTGATCACCCTGAACCTGACACCCTTCCTTTGATAGATGGTCGTAATATCTTCCTCCTAGAGTTGCTGCAGTGATCGGGTAATTGCAATGAAATCTCAATAAATGTTATTTGTTTTTATACCAGTATATGAATGAGCTACGTTCTCACCCAACATTCAGCAACCATAAATGAACTCTTTAATCTCAGAATTTTGTATACTGTTTTGTAAAATTTAAGACTTCTCTATAGCATACTGCTTCCATTTGCTCTCAAATCATATAATTTTTCTGAGGGTATGCCACAGTGAAAAATGGCCCATAAATTGTAAGTAAGATGTGTGCTATTTTCTTTTTCAGAAATGTTCCCCAATTTACCTTCTCTCGCAGAAGGAATTGAAGCCAAGTAAGGTCAGAGAATTTTTGTTTCCTTAATATCAGTGATAATTAGCAATGGCAAAAGTGAATAGTTTTTAAAATAAGCTTCGTGTCCCTGATTGGTCAGTGAGTACCTGGGTGGTTAACTTCCATCTGTTTGGGGTAAACAGTGTTGTTTGGCATGAAGAAGGAAGACCCCGAGAGAACGGTGAACCCTGCAGGAGCCGGGGCTCCCTGTGCAAATGCCACATACTGCACGTGGCACAGAAGGACCCATGACACAGGTCCCCTCCCAGAACCAAGGAAAATCTGAAAAACCTTAAATACAATATGTTTTTTTTTTTTACCATAAATGATATAATGCATTAAGTCCCTACGGAAAATTCAGTAAAGGAAAAATGTGGTGCATTCTTAACTGAGTAATGAATTCTTACCTTTTGCTAGGATTCCTCCCTATGATACTCATACCCCTGTATTAATAACCGTTGGGGTCCATCTAGAAATGGTTGCATTAGTTACTTTTATCGCATTACTGAGACAAAATAACCGACACCCAAAGTTTAAGGAGGTAAAGTGTACTTGGCTCACAGTGTGTAAAGATTTCTGTCCATAATCAGTGGGCCCCAGGGGGGATGGCCAACAGGCGTCACAGAGGGGATAAGCGTGGCACGCACGAGGCAGCTCGGCCAACAGGGGACCTTGCCAGTGTTTTTCTTCTCCCTTTATCTCACCCAGACTATGGCATTAGGGTGGTGCCAAACCAATCGCTCACGTGGTTTAGTAATCACACACTAGATTAATTCTAGCACCACACACTAGATTCAGTACCTCAGAAGAAGCACGAGGCTTTGGGGGAACATCTAGGCCCAAACCACAGCATTAGTATATAAATCTATAAAAAGAGAAACAGAAAATGTTCTCTGGCTTCTTGGTTTTCTCAACATTTTGGTTACTGAGCTCAACGTGGGATCCTCTGCAGTGGAGAACAGAGATAACTGCCATTTAATACTTCAGAGGGAATAAACTCAAGCCTCGCTGGCCGCCCAAGACAGCGTGAGAACTGGGAGGCTCAGAAAGAAAATCTGGAGGCTTTTGCTTAAATCAAAATGCTTTGGCAAATGCTTTGCATACAGTTTACCTGTGGAACCCTTGAAGTGGAAAGCCCCTACCGTTTGTGAGAAGAGGTCTGATAGTCTTGCATTTGTTTCGAAAGAATTCTGGACTACAGTGAAATGGTCCCAACCATCGAGAGACTCCAACAATAAGGAGTGTGTTGTTTGACGGAGATGATCAAACAGAGTTGTTTTACCATACCTCCATTGTGTAAGGATCTCTCTTTCCCCAAGAAAGAAGAAGGAGGGATGGCTGACAGGCCCCATAGGGATTCTTTCTTGGCCATACAGAAGTTGATTCAGAACAGCGGGATGTCTTATGATCTTACGTGAGAAACACACATACTGATGCCCAGTCAGTAGCAAGTATCAAGAGGTGAGAACAATGGACGATCAAAAAGCTCCCCCTAGTCCCTTGACATATACCAAAGTATTCTGGAAAGTCAGACATTTAGGTTCCCTGTCCGTGTTCATCAGCCAAACATCTTTCCTTCCTCAGCCCGGGAGGGAGAGGTGATAGCGGCCTGACCGCAGGCTGCGGTGCCGGGCTCGCCGTCTGAGCCACTCCCCGGGGCACGAGTGTCCGCTGCGCCGCCCCGGGCCAGCTTCTTGCCTTCTCAGCCTCCACGGCCTAGTCTGGAGGACGAGAGGTAGCAGCGCCTTCCTGACAGGAACTTCGGAAGCGCCGACGACACGCGCCCATTCTAAGGCTCAGCACAGTGACCGACCCTTTGAGTCCTGCTTCTGGGAGCTACTGTTCCTTTTTTGCATTTCACCCTCCAGGACCCGGTGCCCATCCAGAAAGACGAAGGCTGAGAACAGGAGTTGACCACCGACCTCTGTCAGTAACAGTGACGACGACGGTCACTGTTTTTACTCATCCATGAGTTTTACCCTTATAAATCTCTTTGCCCCCACAACAAAATTATCTTAGAAGTCTGTCCGTGGAAGTTTCTTCAGTAGTGTTTCTGCAGAGTGAGAACTTTTGCTAACTACCAGTTAACAGGACATGGATTTTTTTAAATCTCAGCTTTTGCCTAGCACATTAGAGGCTCCCTATAATTCCAGAACTTAGGGAGGCTGAGACAGGAGCATCTCATGCTTGAGTCCTGTCTGGAAAACTCACAGAGAACTTACCTCAACATAAATAAAAGAATTTTCAAAAAGTTTAGTGGCAGAGCATCCTGGGTTCTATTCCTATTACTCTAAGGAAAAAAAAAAAGCAAAACAAAATGACAACATGTTTTAACAAATCAAAAGCTCAAACAGTGTCATCCTCCCATCTATAAATACATGACTACATTTAGAGTTAGGAAACTGAATCATGTGTCTAATTGCCCCGAAAGAGTATATATTGCCAATATAAAGTAGTAACCATATTAGGCTTCAGTAGCACAGTGAAATTGGTTGTTATGAGCACTTTCATAAGCAGCAGATAATAAACACGTTTCTTTGCTTTCAAAGAATAAGTTGCTGTGCTGTAAATAAATCATTACATTACATCAAAGGTACTAAAATCAACAATCACCTGATCATCATTGGCAAGCCTTGTCTGAACTCCATTTTTTTCCTAATTAAATGAGAAATCTTTGCAAAATGTCCCTCATACAATAGAGTTTCTGACTGTAGGGGGTGGAATGATGCCTCCATTTCCATCTCCAGTATTAGGGAATGACTCAATTACTTAGAGCTCTCTTTCTGCATGTATACTTATGAGTAATGATATAATTTTCTACATCACATGAAAATACATAAACAGGATCCTGTACAGTTCTGTGCTCCATCCTGTACAGTTCTGTGCTCTCATTCTCATGAGAATTCACACAGATGCTAATTTTACAGAATATTAGTAGGAGAATGGTTTAAAGACATCTTAATTCTGTTTGAATTCAGGCTATATCTGACTATATGTATTTTAGCTTTGACCATATGAAATACTCATGTTTTGCTGTGTTTTGGCATTTATACTCAGGACCTAAGACCTTACATATTCACTATTTCTTAAGGTGCTTATAGCTCTCTTTAATAAAATTAAGCTTTTATTCCAAGTCTGAATATTTGAGTCACTTAAGGTCCCTCTTAAAATGTTTAGTGACCATGGAACTAGCAATGTGAATTTTATTTAAATTGATTTTTGTATCTTCATCGCCACTCTTTAAAATGAATCTTATTACTAGAGATAATGTATGTGTCAAAAAGAAGCCTCAAATGCACTTCCTGTGCACTTGACAGGGTGACAAAATATTTCTCCTATCCTTTCCTAATTGAGCCACAGCACAAAGGAGGACATTATAATAATATTAATAATAGTTACATGGATATTTGTAGGTACTGTGTAACCCTTCAGTCCATTTTCCCAGACAATGGTGACTACAAAGAGGCTTCAAAATAGAACATCACACAATATGAATGCCACTTTTTTCTATCTTACATTTTAAAAACATCATTGAAATCAGAAAGTTCATTTACAAAGGACTGGCAGTTGCAATCACAGCAATAATGTAGTGCTGAGAAAAAAAGGGTAATTGGTTTGGTAAAGATCGCTTTCCATTACACCATAAAGCACTACACAATAGGAAAGGTCGCCAATTAAGCAATCATGAATACCAAGTACTGAAGCTGATGAAAATAGGGCAGTGGTTTAAATAGATTTGCAAGCAATTTACCTTTTCACAATGTTGGCAATCTGATGCAATTTGCTTGCAATTTTGTCTGCTTTCAGTAGCACTCGAAGCTGACACTACACAGACCAAATGGCAAAGAGGCCCTGCATAGAAAATGTAAAACTATCTTGGCTGCATCAGGAAACCAGAATGGTGGTTCATCAGGAAAATTACAACAATTAACATAAGTGCTGCAAAAATCAACACTTTAAATGTCACACTCACTAGTCTGTCCAAAGACTGTAAAAGTACCATCCCCATTGCTGGACTAACAGTAAATATGAAGCAATCACCACCAAACCTTGGGGCTGATGGCTTTACAATTGATGTGACATTCTCTGAGTGATAAAATAGCCTCTCATTTCACAAAAGTAAGTATTTTTCTTTTTTAGACTTAACCTGGATTATGTCAACACAAAATTTACGTTTAATTTTTTTTTTTGAAACTTTTTCGACAAAGCCATTTCATGCCAGTGTGGGTGTAGTTGGTCCTGACATTTAAAAAATAACTTTATATTTCAGAGAATTAGAGCCAACTTGATAAAAAATAATCCCTCCTCAAATATTGATCTGGTGCTTTCAAATGTAAATCATGCTCCAGATTTATGTCTAAAGCTGTTACATAGCGTGAGGTACAGTGTATCTGGCTGGGGCCTATTTTATTATCTGAGAGAGGGTTCCAAAAACCATCCGTGGTAGTCCCTGGAGAACTGCTTGGAATTACAGATGCCATCACATGTCAATAGCAATGTATTCCCAGCTAAAAGTTGGACACCTTGAAAATAATTGATAACTTCTGCTTTGGTGCCCATGTTTGGTGAAGCTATAAATTTGTCAGGCTTCAAGGAGAATTGGCTTATAGTGTAAACCTAATGATTTCTCAGTGAACTGGGAGGATCTTCTGGTAAGAGAACAAGAGTAGAGTGTCAGAAAATCTAAGTTTAATTTTCATCTCAATATTGGCTGACTGAGAGAGTTATTTCAGGGCTATATCTTCATAGGGCCTGTCTTCGCTTTTTGGCTTAAGGACAAAGTTAGAGATTCTTGTCCTCATCAACAGCCCTGCATTTTGTGAGTTCAAACCCTATGATTCCCACCACAGGAAAGAAATAGAGTATTAGATGGAGAGGAACGCGAGATGAGGTGTTCACGATTAAGAATAAAATTTTATTGGGCCGGAGATTTAGCTCAGTGTTTCTGGCGCCTGCCTCGCAAGCGCAAGGTCCTGAGTTCGATCCTGATGACCACATACAATGTTGGGCGTGGTGACTCATGCCCACCAGCCATCAATACCACATACCACAGTGCAGGGTGTGGTGGCTCACGCCTGTCATCCCAGCACTTGGGAGGCAGAGACAGGAGGATTGCTGAGTTCCAGGTTTGCCTGAGCTACATAGTGATCTCAGGGCCAGCCTGAACTACAAAGCGAGACCCCGTCTCAAAAAAAAATAAATAAATAAAATTTTATCATGAAAAATGTTGTTGGTGAAAATGTCCATTGCAAAAAGAGGACCTCTGCTTCATAAAAGCTTTTCTTGTGACTGCATAAGAGGGTTCATTGTTACTCCTCAGAGGTCGGCAGAAAATGATTTCTTGAAAAGGAGTCCAGAGTGGGCCTGAGAACTCACACTTGTTCATCACTATGGGACCTAGTGTGTCGTGTGACACAGGACTCTAGGATTATTCCCCGGAGGACCCGTCCTCACTAGCGGAGTTTCATTTTGTCAGAAGTTACTGCCCCCAAATACTGTATTCCCTGCTACTTTGCAACAGTGTCAGCACCAAGGAATAGTTGTGAGTGTTTTTGCTTTGATTAAGCGGTATCCTGAGAACAGAGTCTCTGGGGCTGTCACGTTCACGTCAATGACGATCGTTCCTCAGATAAAGAGATCAGTGTCCGGTGAATTGGAACCCAATGTCGACCGTAATCGCTCTTTAGGAAGAAGTTTATGGCTCTGGGAGGTCAGCCCTTGTGGTCACACAGTTCTCTTAAGGGCTCACGCTTCCTGCATTGTGAAGCTTGCAGGAGAAGGCGGTGCTTCCCTCCCCAGGTATGGAGGGGCCTGACGGAATGTGCATATCATTTCTAGTCTCTGATAGACACAGAGCATAAGTCACTACAGAAAAGCGTGACCTGCTGCCATCTGAAACACTACAGTGGATTCCGTGGAGGGGTGGCACCGGCAGTCTCAAGGTAAATTACAGGCTTGCAACAGCAATAAGGTATTTGCTATCTCACAAATACAAAATATTCAAAAGTTTGCAAGATGGCTTCCAAAGAAACAAACACTGAAAAAAATTAGGCCCCCCCCCCATCGTGTATGTGTGTGTGTGTATGTGTGTGTGTGTGTGTGTGGTGTGAAAATCAGGATGCTTGAGGGGGTGGTATAGTAGAGGGTAGGCAGAAACCAGAGTTAATTTTGGTAAATATAATGACCTGTGGGATTTTTTTTTTCCTCAGCTGTTGATTGGTACCACTGAAAACAATTATTACTGGTTAATTTAGTTGCTGGCATAGTGCATAGTAAATATTTTTGTTGTATCACTCTTTATTAACTGCAGAAAAAGCCTTTCAATTTTATTTATCAAGTTTGTCAAAATCACACACAGCTACTATATGATCGTAAAGCATATAGTGTCACAGTCATCAAATCAAAGCTATTTCAGCATCCCTTTCATCTATGCAACCCAGCTCAGAGATTAGAATTTAGTAAATTCCAGGCCTTGGTGACTTAGGTTTAAAAGATAAAAAAGTCTCCCAAAAAGAAGTTTCACAGTCTTTCCCAGCTTGGATTGAATGGCATGTATGCCTTAGTAAAATTTTCACAATCAAATATAATAACTTGGATAAAATATTATGTAAATTATTGTAAATCTGCTTGAAAAATGCATCAAAGCCATAACTCCTCTGGGAAATAATGCCATCCTGCCCAAACAAATGTATTTACCTCAAAATATTTTAATAAGACAATGAAATGAAAATATTTTTTTAAAAAGCAATAAATATTTGAAATATGCCAAAATATTTCCCTGAGTGGTAGTTGTACAACCACTTTAGGGTTAAATATGGGATGAATTTTGGCCCGGCTTTTTATTAGCTGTGTAGCCTGAGGCAAATTACTTAAGCTCTAAGTCCATATTTGTCATCTGTAAAAGGAAAATAATAAAATCTTACAGAAATTTTGTACATAGTAAGTATATTGAATTAGAAAGGGCAGGTCCTAGATATTTAAATAAAGATCATGGGCTATAATGAATGGTGACTATTTTTACTGTGAATTATGATGATGATCAGAAGATTACCTGGCAAGCACCTAAAAGTCTCTATTTCTGTGCTTTTCCCTATGTATTTTAAATGCAGTGTATCCCACACATAAAAATAGAAAAGAGCCACACTGTTTAAATAAAGAAATCTATACTAAAGCATTTGAAGCTATGCTAAAAAATCCAAGACATTTTTAGTATTATAGTTGAATAAGAAACAAACTTTAAAAGGTGCTTTTTGAAGTCAAATGAATCACACTGAAATTCTGTCTTGGAGTGAATTATAGTTGAGCACCATGTAAAAATATTTTCAGTCAGCAATGATCTACATTTATAGTGGTGGCCTCATAAATACATATTGCCTAATGATATTGTAGTGATCTTGCGTGGTTCTATAAGCACATTCCACAATATTCACACAATGACGAAGTCAACTAATGGAGCATTTCTCCATACAATTAAATTCCAAAGACCTGGCGTGTGTTTCAAAAATGTGAATTATTTATAGCATCTCTCAAATCCATAGAATTAAGCAGAAGATCTGTAGTATTGTGTAGTATTCTTGTAGTATTTCCTACACTCGTCATTCTTGATAAACTTAGAAACCAGTTTGGGAACTAGAGGGTACCCCAGGACACCAAATGGAGGGAAGCAGAAGGTCAAACTCACAACCCAGGCTGCCACAGAGCACTCAGAACCCCCGAACGGGGGCACAGTGCAAATCTAGCTCTAGAAGAAGCTAGAACCAGCCCTAGACCCTCAGGACCTATCATGTTCTTCAGGGGTCATCTATCTTGGGAGATCAGACAGTTCTGAAATCAGACAGTTCTGAATGCCTCTTGAATTCTGCTTGCTTCTACTGAGAGGAGTACGGCCATTCTTTGCTCTAGAGGACAGTGGTGGGTCTTCCCAAGAGCTTCCCGTACCTACAAGAGACCTTAAATCTCTAAGGCAGGCTCTTGTGGTCCTCAACTGCTACAGAGTAGCTATCTGGCTCTTCTGACTCACTGGAGCTTGGTTAAATGGACACATTCCCCAGAGGCCTATTAATCCTTCTGATCTGGGTCAGATTTAATTTATATCAGAAGCATTTATTGAGTCCTTATGATGAACACAAATAAATGCTTCCTTTCTTTTTTCACTTACTCATGCATACATGTATGTCCATAGGTATGATGATACTAGGGATTGAATCCAGGGCCCCTTTGTACTTAGCTGTACCCCAGCCCTTTTAAATTTTTATTTTTGAGACAAGGCCTCTCTAAATTGCCCAGGCTGGGCTTGAACCTGAGATTTTCCTGCCTCACTGAGCCTCCCACAATGCAGAGATTGCAAGTGTGCACCACCACAGTTGGAGTAATGAATCATTTCTTGTCTCTGTCACCAAAGAGCTTGGAGTATACTATAAGAGATAGGGAGTAGGGCTGGAGAGTTAGCTCAGTGGTTCCGGCGCCTGCCTCACAAGTGCAAGGTCCTGAGTTCGATCCCCGGTAACCACTTACAATGCTGGGCATGGTGACTCACGCCCACCAGCAATCAATGCCACATACCACAGTGCTGGGCATGGTGGCTCACGCCTGTAATCCCAGCACTCAGGAGGCAGAGACAGGAGGATTTCTGAGTTCGAGGCTTGCCTGGGCTACATAGTGAGCTCAGAGCCAGCCTGAACTACAAAAAAAAAGCGAGACCCTGTCTCAAAAAAAAAAAAAAAAAAGAGATAGGGAGTAATTTATGGAAAATATATTTAAATGAAAGTATAGAAATGGCAAGTGCCATTAAAGAAATGTAAAGCATCACAGTTGGTGGAGAAAATGGAGATAATGTGGGGTGTGACAGCACAGTGGACAGTGTGCTGTTTCAATACGCCTAGCTCTTTCCTGTAAACCAGGCTGTGAAAGACATAGAAAAGCTGGTATTTGAGACCGTATTTAAATGCTTCACTAGGTGTGTGTTGGATGGACAGGAAAAGTATTTCAAAATGAAAGAACCCAAGAAAGAAGAGGGAGGAGAGGAAGAAACTGCACCTCATCGAGATCAGAAAACACAAGTCTGGCTTGAGTGTTGTAAGAAGACCACTGAGAGGGGGTGAGTTCGCCCAAACTTCCAAATGCTCTGAGTAAGTTTATTATTCTTTTATAAATTCACACATCAAGCATTTCATAAAGAAGCCCTCGAGTACTGAATTTTAGTGTATGCTGTAACTCTACCTTAAATATGCTTGGAAATAATAATCCTGAACTTGAATTATCTTGCAAGAACGAGACAAAGCCAGAAAAAGGCTAATTTTTAAATTCTTTCTGCATCCAATCCACACTCTAGTAAAGCCTGATAATGAATATGTTCTTAATCTTTCAGGATGAATCTGAAGTTGCCTCCAGGCAATCGAGCTCTCCAATGAAAGGGTATTACGGAGCCTAGAAGATTTCACCTACTCAGGAACACTTCAAACTGCACTTTCCAGTTTATTAGAAAGGTTCAGTTCAAACAGGAAGTTGTGCTTTTTGCTCATCCACAGGTCAAGGAGAGTTTTTATTTGCATTAGAAAAGCCTGTGTACTTTTGGCTACTTGACCCAGTCAAGTCGGACCCTTTGGTTTCAATCGTCTCCCATAGCTGGCTCCAGTCAATTTTCAGCTCTGAAAATGTGCAGAACATTCAGTCCTTTTTCCTCTCTGTTCCTTTCTTCTTCATACCTGATCACACAGTATCATGTCACTTTTATAGCACACCATAACATTTCAACAGCAGCTGGGGCCATTTAAAACAAAACACGTCAACTCGTGAGAAGCTAGGATGACTTCAGGGTGGGAAGAGTCCGTCCAGTGAAGATGCTGGGGCCAGCACTATGAAATGTCACAGACTTAACAGGTCTCCTCGCCCCACGGCTGGAGAACTACTCTATCTCGCAGCTCCCAAGTTTGCTGAGGATAAAAGTATTGCACAGATGGGACTATAACTGACCGTAGCCTGCTCCATTGTATGTCCAACCATCTCTAATTACAGCAACACATGAAAGGAAGAGATTTGAAAGGGCAGGTGATGGGAGAGGAGAAGAACCTGGGTGACTTAAACAGCACAGAATCCCTCACCATCAGGCCTGATGTACATCAGCCTGACAGCTAATTAGGGTAGACATGAATTTTTCCAATGTAACAGATGTTCGCTAATCAGGCCAGATTTGGAGCCCTTGCGCCAGCAACATTTCATGCACAATTTAACTATCTAAAAGGAATAAACTACTTAATGCATTGTACTGAAGGCACAGCTGTTTCACAATCAGAAAATTTGCTGTCAAAGATGTTCTCTTTAAAACTGACATGTTTTTATATAACTCTGATGGGGTGTTTATAATGTATTAATAGTTGTCAGCAAGAGCTGCTGTCATCATCAAGAAGTAAAATATTTCTGAAGGTATATTAAAATGAACATTCTCTTTTCTCTTCCCCCAAAATCCATTCAGATAATTTAACTAGATCGAATGTGGTCTGCTGGGTTCCAAAGTATATTTGAAACAAAGAACATCAATGTATTCTTTCAATTTATTCTAAATTTAAAACAAAAGCCATGCCTTGCTTTTTGATTTGAAGGTTTGAAACAATCATAGTTTTATACTCATTTAAAAAGCTGGGTTTTCCTTTCACCATTCCAATTTTATGAAATTCACTAGGGAAATATCATTACCCTTCCAAAAATATTTTATTGAGGGAAATGAAGGTTTTTCATAACCACAAACTAATCCAGTGTGTATGAAAAGGTCTCTGTCTTCTGCTCTCTCTCTTTCTTATTTCTCCATTTTTCCTTGTACATCATAAATACTAACTAAACCTTATTATAAGAAAATATCAAGAAATATGAACTTGAAATTTAAGTATTTCTTTTGACACTTTAGTCTTGTATTTTTATTTGTATTTTTAGATAATAAAGTGAAATAATTTATATTATATGTACATTGAAACATCCATGTCATTTAAAAATGTGGATTTAGAAGTCTTCAAACTCTGTATTTGAAGTAGATGTTAAATACTATAAGCTGGTAACTTCAAATTTTACAACAAAGACAGGACTTTAGTAATCTGTACCGTCTACATAATTTAAGAGTTTGGTTATTTTAGTGGCATTCTTTATCAGTTTTTTCTAGCATTCTATGATACCTAAATGGTGCATTATTTTCAACCAACAATGTTAAAAGTATCATGAATTATGCTTTATCCGGTCAGACAGTCATGGTAGGTTATGCAGGTTCTATGGAGACAAGGGTAAAGGGACCCTCTTCGTGTGCCAGCCCAAGCACATTTGTGACTTTTGAGAGGTGCTATATTGAATTGATTGCATCAGTAACTCAGCTTTTCTGAACAATTCAAAGATCTTAAAACTTTAAAAATCCAAATTCAAAGAACTGTTTTCAGGGCTGATAAAGGAGGTCAGGAGTCTCTGTTGTGTCTCACAGCATCTGTTTTTATGTTTTTCTGATGGCAGTGACATTTTCTTGGAAAACCATCTATTGACCAATTGTATAACAAGTCCCATTTCCAGAAGACACAGATTGTATCATATCTAGAAAAGAGAGTTTTCCTATTTGTGTTCCAAAACCAATTAGCCCTGAAAGATGATTTAAAAATAGTTTCACAAAAGATAAAAGATAAATCACCTTGACTCTATCATTCTCCCCGTGGACAGTCTATATGAACGGGTTGTTTGCCATCCTCATCAACAGTACCTTAAAGATACTCATCTTTGAGTCTTTAAGACAATTGAATAACTACAGGTAGTTCTTTAAAATAGGGCCTGTTGCAAACTACACTGTACATATGGCTTTTGAAAATAATACCCACATTATCACCCACTTCATCTTTAAATGGAACTTTAGACATAAGTATTTTATAGGTAAGTTTATTTTTAAAAGGTTCTCTGTAGATTTGGGTTTTACTTAAAGTAAAACTTTTAACTGCAACCAAGTAAACTCCACATTACCTGGTCCTCGCTTCCGCCCCTTCACAGTGTCACGTGACGTTTAACTTCTGGGCTCCTGGCAATTTAGCCAATCTCAGTCTGCCTCTGGGAACTTAAATACAGTGAAGTCTTTCTCTTTTTCATGGCTTTTGAGTCACTTCTTCAGGCCCAGACTGTCCTCCCTGCTCTTCAGCAATCTTGCCTTCACTCAGGAGTCAGTTTTAATGGATCTTATTCAGAGCAAACTTCCCTGATCACCTTGATTTACGCTGCTACCCCCAACCGTCATCAGATGACCCTGCTTATTTCCTCCATAACACTCATCAAAATTGTAAAAATCAATTAATTTGCTTATTTTAAAATTTTTCTATCTCCCTACCTCTTCCCACTTTCTAGACCTGTGATATACGATATAGTAAATACTAGCTACATGCGGCTGTGTAAATTTAAAATTCTTTCTTTCTTTTTACTTTTTCTCATTTGCACAGATAAAGAACTTTTCCCTTCACAGGAAATTTTATTGGGCAGTATTGATCTAGAATATAAACTTGGAAAGCAAAAGAAAGCTCTTACTTTTGTATCCTTGTATTTCCAGGGTTTAGAATAGCAACTGTCCCATAACAGCTGTTAATATGTTGGAGGGATGCATGGATGGGTGGGAGGGTAAAGTCTCATTTATTTATCATGTTTGAGAAGTATGAATTTTAACTAATACTGTAGTTTCTTTTCAGCCTTCCAATTACAGTCTTAATTATTTCAATAGAAAAAGATAAAGTATGTGTCGGGAAAGTAATTCTAATATGATTTAAACTTTTATGAAAGCACCTAAGAAAAACATTTCCGTATTAATCTGAAATAGAACCACAAGACCTGAAGGATCCCTTTAGGAGTAAACAATCCTAGCTATGGTGATAGTGGAAAGAGCAGGAATTTGGGTTCTGGTATATGTAAATTCAAATCCTACATCTTTTATTTAATTCATCCTTTTCTCTTTGAGAGTTTATCTGATCCTCCCCGGTCTTCATTTTCCTGATGTATACAACAAAGAAAGAGAATTGACTTCACAAGATTAATCAGAGGAGTAGAGCTCTTGTGAATCTTGTCTTATACTTGCTAGCAGCTCCCATGATGAATTAAGGACATACGGCAGATAGACCCTTGAAAATCTTGGTCTGTCTGAAGTCATCTCTTCACTGGTGTTACTGCCTCCTGGCAAATATCAAGATTCATGTACTCAGAGGGTTGCCACAGAGCATGGGACGGGAGCATCAAACTATGGCCACGGGAGAACACACCAAGCAGAAAGAGCTACTTATCAGATAGCCCCTGGAGGAAAATCCCCTCATGTTTAAACAAAACCTTACAATGTATGAAAGATTTCTAAGGTTATAGAAATACATAATTTGTATACAATATCCACTTAATTTCGAGACCAGGTAGCTGCTGTCAAACTTAGGAAGCAGAAACAAATCCTATGTCGACCTATGAGGTCGACAAGGTGGAGGTCCTAGCTATGAAATTTTTATTGGTAATTAAAAACAGCTAATTTTATATTATTGAAGATGATGAAAACCCACAACCCTCGTTACATTTTCCCATAGGAAAAGGATTTACAGAAGGTCAGTCTGTGAGTATCAGAAGCAATTGTCATGGTTTGGCTATAAAAAGATTTGTTTGTTTGTTTGTTTTGTACATGATACACACTTGGAAAGGAGTGGGTATATTTAAAATCAAAATATAAAATATAAAACCAAAGCTTCCATTGTATTCATTAAAGTGTTTACCTGCTTATGTACATTTCTGGATGGTTACAGTTTTTGTTTTTCCTTTTCTTTGTTCTCCTTTTTAAAAATCCTGGTGCCACCTTAGCACTTAATCTTCCAGGGCAGAAGGTGCTGAATTCCACCTTAAGGTCTCACAGGTTACCACCTACGGGGACCCTGCAGTATTGGTAGCATTTGGATGCTAAAGAATAGGAAATAGTATATATTTTCCTTAGTGACAGATAAGAAATATCCTTTGGCAAAGAGCCTTTTCTTTTTGAGGCAAAAACTCCCACATAAGCAGAAGGATCATTTTCATAAGCTTTTGCAGTTGGTCAGTGATGTGGGGACCGGGTTCTGTTGGAGAACATCATGGATATTTATGAACTCAACACTGTTGTGATGTGGTTCAGAAACTGGGATGGAAAATATATTTTGTGCTATCAGAAGGGGCGGTTTATATTTGTGTAACATTTTCCTTCTGCTTCTAGAATTAAAATTTGAACACTTCTTTGTCCACCACAGAGAAAAACTTACATGAAGGTTAACTGATTACAAGAAAATTTGGGGTGGGGGGAGAATTTTATCTTACAAAAAATATAGCCATCTCTCTGTATCCATGGAAGATTATTCCAGGAGTTCTGTAGATACAAAGTTGGAGAATGCTCAGATTGTAAACTATATTTGCATATAACCTATGCACATCTGTATACTATTAATCATCTCCACCTAAATTATTAATAGCCCATTCAATATAAGTACTTTGTAATAACTGTTATATTCTGTTGTCTAGGGAATAA
>PVIC010008665.1:0-47606 GCA_004025085.1 Thryonomys swinderianus
AGAGAGAGGGCAAGTTCAGGAATCAAGTGTAGCGTCTGCCACAACCTTACAGACAGTTCAGAAAATGGGTGCTGGGATTCTACCTATCAGGATGTTTTCTTCCTTGGTATGTTTGGAAATTATTTCAGAGTAAAATGTCTGGGAGGAGGGTGAATCGAAAGAAGAAAGCTTGATTCCCAGAAGTGTCCTCTCCAGTTTGCTGTGTGCCACAGCTTTCTCTTCCCTCCTCTAAACTTTCCTGGTGAAGCCACTTACCGTCTTGATGGTTCATATAAGACCTCACCATTGGCGCTGTAATCTTGCTGTGTCTATAACACAGTTTATACCTACATGACCCCCAAGTTTCATGCCCTCACAGTGGCATTTGGAAAGGCGACTGGATCATGGCGGTGTGATATTCACCAGCATGGACTAAGCCACTGATGAGCTCAGGGCTAACTGATGTTGGGAGGTGGAGCCTGGTTGGAGGAGGTGGCCACTGGGGCGTGGCCTGGAAAGATCCATCTCCCTCCTCCTCCCTTGATCCCTCTGCTTTCTATCCTCATGCTCTGAGCTGGTGCCTCGCACCACACCCCTCTGTCGTGCCCTCCAGCTTGAAGCCCGAATGCTGTCCAAACTGTGAGCCAAAATAAACCTTCTCCCTTAGAGTTGCGGGTGTGAGGTATCGGTGGTCAGAAAGATAGTAACTAAGACGGTATTCTTAGCAAGCCCGTTTAGCAGACACCTCTTTCAACCTGGCTTCCTAAGAAGCATTGCAAGACATAATTCAGTCCCAAGAGGACCCTCTTGCCCTGGCTTCCTGACAGTCAACCCTGTGGCGTGAAATGTCTGGGAAAACTTTCTCAGATACCCTGAGGATAAAAGTCTATCCTCACAACACTTTCGCACCCTCACCTCAAATGTTTTCTTCTGCCTCTGGAGCTGGTGTCCCGCGCTGGGACCCGCTCGCCCTGGGCCTCAGCCAGACGTTCACCCCCAAGGAAGTGGCCCTCCCGTGGCCCGGCGCGTGCCGCGTGGCTTCAAGCCTTGCACGGGGATGCGATTGAAGATCTGCCACGCTTAGATTTAATGATTATTTAATCAGGTGCCTCAGTGGAATGAACACGGTTTCTCATTTTTCACGGTCACATTTCTAATACCACACTCATCCTATAAACTCTGCTCTTAAAAGATTCCTGGAATTTAAAATATATTTCTGTGAAACAGTTGTAACTTTCATCATTTTTCCCCTTGTGTTCATGACAAGGACAATGTTGTCTGTGTTCCTACCCCATTTATGGTCATGGAGCATTCTCCCAATGTCCTTTAGAGGTGGGAGTCATTATTTTATTTTATTTTATTTTTGGTCTGTTTTGGAATTAAGAGCGGACGTTTCCTAACTTTGCCAGCTCATGGAGCCGGAAGCTGGTCTTCGCGTTCCCAGCTTCCTCTCTGCTGCCGCTGTGCCGTGGGCCCTTCTGCACACAGCATCGAGCGGATCTGGTACATTCTCCGGGACCGGGGGACTTGGTCAGGGCCGGGGTGGGGCCGGCCGCGAGATTCCTCTGAAGCAGCTGGCTGGGCTCTCGGGCTCCCACGGCCGGGGCCTGGCCGTCCTTCGTGATGTTGTGTAAGAGCCCGCCCCTGACGGCAGATGGGCAGGGGAGGAGGGCGAGGGTGGCCATGGAATCCAGCCTGGGGCTGTCAGATAACACAGCCAGCGGCCCGCTCCGCTCGGTGGGAAGACCACGGGGGGCTTCCTCCAGCATCGCTGGGTAATCCACGGCATTTAAAGAAGCATTTCGCAAATGCCCGGGGCTGGCCTGGGTGTGAGTGTCTCACCGTTGCGCTCCTGCTGTGGATTGATTTTGGAGGTGTAGACTTGACTCTGTCCACAGCGCACTCCTGGAGATGAGCTCCGGCTCGCCCAAAGGTGCAGTGTCTCTCCTTCCAGGTGCTTTAGGGATGTTTCCTCTGGTGACAGTCGTGGCACCGATCACGACGACATAGGAGACTTTCTGAAGTCTCTTCTCACCCCTTCTGACTGCGAGGAAAGTTCACTGGCGCAGACTCGTGGTTACTTGTCTATGGCACAGACATCTAAGAAGCGCCTCACCTCAGTGAGGACCAGAGACTTGGGTTTCAGTTACTAGCATAGATAGGCATCTTTAACCATCAAATATTAGTAACAAATCGAGCTTTACATAAGACTGTTTATCTTTTCAATTATCCTTTTCCTTCCTTCCTTCCTTGCTCCCTTCTTTCTTTTTTCTTTTCTTTTCTTTTCTTTACTTTTCTGTGGTATCGGGATCGAACTTGGGCCTTTGCACTTACAAGGTAGGTGCAGTACCTCTTGAGCTAAATCCCTGGCCCTTCCTTTATTTCTGATTGACTTCACTGTGTCATATCCTTCTCATCCAAAATCCCAAATCAAACAAATCTCCACTTACATGTTATTTAATCTTTACAGCTAAAATATTTGGTAACAATTTACATTTTTTATTTTCATTTTTATAGTTCTGAGGATTGAACCCTACAGCCCCAGCCCCTTTTGTTTTTACTTTTGCTCAGAATCTCACTAGGATGCTAAGTTGCCCAGGTGGGTCTTGAACTTGTGATCCTCTTGCCTCAGCCTCCCAGAGCGCTGGGGTTATACAGTGTGCTACCAGTCAGGGCTGAATTTCTATTTTTCGTGGTGTGAACTTCTATTTCTTTTCAGCCCACCTTACAGAGATTCATACTGACTTTTGATAAAGTTAAAGACAAAAAAGAACTATGACCCTGTGGCCACCGAAATACGAGGGTGCTGAAGGCTCCTGCAGAAAATGTCTCCGTCTCTGAGTAGAGCCTAGGCCCAGCCTCCTGTGTACTTTCTATCATCTCTAGATTGCTTATGACAATGAGCATAACGTGAACTGTATGTGAACAGCTGCTACACTGCTTGTTTAGGGAATGATGACAAGAGAAATGTTCTGCACATGTTCAGGAGAGATGCAACGTTTTTCAAATATTTTGAATCAGAAGTTGGTTAGCTTCACAGATGGGGAATCTGCCAACATAAAGGCCTCACCATGCATTTCAGTCTTTGGGCATTATATCTGGCCAAATACAGTTTTATTTAAATTATGGGCATTATTTGATGAACTCAGAAATCTAAAGTAAGACTGACCAGAGTGTCAATCAAGGTAACAGATGGACAGGAAAATCTTTCTATGCTTTGCAATTCAAGTCATATAACAATAATGATATCTTACATCTGTCCACTACTTTGTAATTTGTGCAACAGATATTTTGAGTTTCAAGGATGGTCTCAATTTCATCTCCTTTATTTTCCTAATGAAATGAGACAACAGTTATAATTTTGTAAAATATTAATGCAAATGAATATTTGCGTTAAAAAATTCTTTACCATATAGCATCTCCAGTTTTTGGTCTAGAAAACATTGTCCACATGTTACAAATTGTTCTGCAAAGCAATTCTTACTCCACTTTAGTCTCCAGAATAAAGAGCCCTTTTTCTTGCTCAGATCCCTGGATCTTACTTCCAACACCCGTGCATTTAACACAGAAGGGCGTCGGCTCTTTACACTTTAGACTCACTCCGTCACGTTCACCCGGGACCGTTTGAACAGACACCAGGATTTCCCCGAGACCCACAGCCTGCACTGCGCGGAGAGCCAGGCTCTGCTCAGGGCGCGTCTGGCTTCCACCCGAATTCCTTAGCTTGTCCCCACCCCTCACCAGGCGGCAGGGGTGCCCCTGTGTGACACGGCCCCTGCCGCTGGCCCAGAGAGACCCTTAGGGTCCCGACCGCCCCACCGGCTCAGCACCCAGTGCTGAGAGCGAGCGTCACACGGGAGGTGGCGCTCGCTGTCAGGGTGAGGGCTTGCCCGAAGGCCCGGTGCCCGGCCGTGAGAGGCTAAGACAGCCCCGGTGGGTCTTGTGATTGTACTGAATGTCGAAAGAAGAGGGAAGGGAGAAGGAGCAGAGGCCAGCCCTCACTCGCCTCGCCGCGGCGCTCGCTGCCCCGGCCCGTGCTGGGGCCCTCCCTGCACAAGCCGAAGTCAGCCTGCAGCTTAGCCCAGCTTGGATGACTTGAAGCTATCCCACTGAAGTCCTCAATCACCTGGCAATTCCCTTCCTGCTTCCCGAAGAAAGGCGGGAGCCATTTGAAATCCAGCTGATTGACGTCAGGGCTCTGGTGAGCAGCACAGCCAAGACCGTACCCCAGGGGTGTGACATTTCCCTGCCCATGCTGGCTTAGCGAGCCCAGGAGCCCCGAGCCCCAGCCTTCAGCTGGCCCTGAGTAACGCACCCGGCCGCGCTGGGGACACTCTGCGTTAGACAGGCCGTTGGGCCCTGCTCCGGCCATCTGCTCCACGTCCTCACCAGCCCCCGGCAGCTCCCCTGGCCGGCGCTGAGACTGCCCTACTTTCCACGTTCTCACCATAGAGCAACAGAGCTTGTTCCTTCTGGTTCTGCCCCGAGCGCCTCCCTGGTGCTGAATCACGTACACTCGCTGGATGGCTCTGCGGCGGCCTCCCCGAGAGAGCCCCGTGTCCCGCGGGCCTCACTTTTCCCTGCACGAGTGTCCGTGTGTTTTCATCTCCTCATCAGGCTCCCTCCGGGTCGAGCGGCCTCGAGGGCCGCGGCGTTGGTCTGCGCTGACAGTCCCCCCGCGCCATCTCTGCTTCCGCCGGGCCCCGCGGTGGGCTGACTCCCAGAGCATCATTCACCGCGTCACTTCTTAGCCCAAAACTCCCAGGAGCTTGCCCGAGAAGACCCACATCCTTGGCTAGAAGTCCAGTGCCCCTTGTGACCCAGAGAGCACGTTTTTCTCAGTCTTCCTTTTGAAAATCCCTCCCTCTTTCTGTCTCACTGGATGCTGCACATCCACAGAAGTGTCTTCCGTTTGCCCGCCTGACTGCTGTCCGCTGCCCTTTCCTCATCCTTGGAAGCCTTCTTCGTCTTGGTTTCCAATCCTTTCCATCACCCGAAGCCCAAATCAAGTGCCGTCTTGTCCACAGAACCTTCCTATAGCACCTCAGGCCACAGAAACCCTCAGACAACACTTCGGTCACCACCCCCATGTGCTCAGGTGTTGGACGTGGCTCCGGCCCCGTGGCAAGGTTGAGAGGTCCTAGAGCCTGCAAGAGATGGGGCCACAGGAGGTCTTCAGATCCCTGGGAACGTGCCCTGGACGGGGACTGTGGGACCCCCTGCCTGTCCCTCTCTCGCCGTCCAGCCACAGGACAAGCACACTTTTACTACTGCCACCAAGATGTGCCACTTTGTCCCAGGCCCAGAAGCAGGGGGGTCCATCAATCACCAACAAAAGCCTCTGAACCAAGAGCCAAGACAAATCTTTTCTCTTCCAAAGTGGATTATCTCAAGTATTTGCTAAAGTGACGGAATGCTGGCTAGCAACCCTCATCATCTCGCTAGAAAGGGGAAATGTCCCCATAAACTGCTCCCAAGTGTGAAGAAGCTGACAGTCCCAGCGTGAGAGCCTTTCTTCTGTGGTGTTATTTGTATTCTTGGGAAATTGTGCCTTGTGGCAAAAGAGGATTTTTAGTGGTGTGAATCAATCCCTGACCCAAGGACATATTACATGTAGGCCGTTTCAAACATTTCAAAAAGTTGATTTTTTTTTGAAAGAAACCTCTTCAAACTTCTAGAATCAGACCATAAGTGGCACCACATGTTCCTCATTCAGATCTTACCTAGAATGTGTATATACACATCCTCATTTCCAAGGATCTGGGAAATTCCCCGGTGGGACTAGGTACTGAGTCTGCCTGAAGCTACACAGCCAGCAACCTGGGTGTCTGTGTCCACTGTGGCTGGAGCTTGTGTCTTGATTAAATATTTTGAACTCCTTGTTCTTTCTGAAGCAAACCTGTTCTTTCCCCTTGGAAGAGGTCAAATTTGGTAGAGGGTTATCTCTTGTACAAATCTACGCAGCCCGAGCAAGAACGGAAAGCAACAAGTGTAGACACAGGCACCTCAGCTGCTCAAGCCCGCGGGTCGCAGGCCTGTGCGGTGAACCAGCGGTATGCCGGCCAGCAGGGAGATCACGGCCCACTGCTCAGGGCTTCCTCCTTCACCTACTCGGTCCTGTTTTCTGTAAACCGTAACCCACGTGACCAGCCGAGAGCCTTCATCTTGGCCTGTCAGCTTTGTTGGATTAAGAGACGCCAACAGACCAGGAAGCTCTCGCATGTATGTTAGGTGGGTGGTGGAAGTGAGACACGATAGTTCAGCCATGGGCTGAGTCCCTCGAAACTTTGAGACAATTTAAAACTTTCCTCTGTTAGGCTGTGGGTGCAAGTTATCATGCCCCAGTGAGGGGAAAGCTGATAAAAACTACAATCATCACATACAGATGTCCTGCAAGCCGGGCCTGCTCCGCGACGGCTCTCTGGTGGGAAGCAGAGGGGGCAGGGACTTTGACCACCCAGGAGAAAACCAACCAGAGCAGCACACGCAAACAGGCCAGAAACAAGAGCAACTCTGGTTCTTTCTCGGCGTACAAAGACAGCGCCAGTGACCGCGACTTCCTTTTCTTCTTTTCTCCAAGATCTAAGAGAGAGTTCAGCAGGATCTCCAGAGGTCACATCTGAGCCTGCGCAGCCTGACTGAAGGTCTCACTGAGGCAGACTCTGTCGCAGAGCAGTGTGCTTTCCACACCCAGTAGACGCCCCAGGTCGGAGGAGAAGGATGTGGGGAAGGGGCGCCCTGAGAAATGACCCTCACGACGCGGAAGCGTTTCCCAGGGGGAGGGGCTGAGGAGCTCCTATCTACCATGCCCGGACAAGGAACTCCCAGCTGTCCTTCGGAAACTTTAGAGTCTCTCTGTCTGTCTGTCTGTCTGTCTGTCTGTCTGTCTGTCTGTCTGTCTGTCTGTCTCTCTCTCTCTCTCTCTCTCTCTGTGTCTCTGTCTCTCTTTCTCTCTCTGCCCCTCTGTCCCTGTCTCTGTCTGTCTGTCTGTCTGTCTGTCTCTCTCTGTCTCTCCTCCCAGGTCAGGCCGATCTGCCATTCCCCTTCCATTAACCTTTCGGTTCATCTGCTCCTTGTGTCTGTCATCAGCCGTAGGAGATGCCGATTAGGTTGCGAGCCTCTGGAAGAGGGGATGAGACAGAGAAGCACCAGAAGATAAGGAGACCAACAGGAAAAAGATTAAAAACCTCTCAGCGCCGAGTGCAGCCCGGGCAGAGTGCTGCTGCAAAACCCTGCAGCCGTGGGCTTTCCACGGGGGAGGGTGAATCAGTTTAGATAACTCAGGAATGGGCTTGAACCTCTGCCCACACCTCAGAATGAACCACCAGAGAAACTCGACGTTTTGCCAAATTAAGACATAGAGAAAAATATTGAAAGTGAGTTTCCCTTTCTCTCCCATCTCTGCGTCCCCAGGGAAAGCTGGGACCACAAGGCAATTTTTTAATAATAATGAATTAAATGCTCAGCACAAATTCCCCTCTGGCCATTTTGATGTGTCAGAGAAGCTTTACAAATGTTAAGTACTGCAATTAATCTCCCCGAAAGAGGGAGGAAGAAGGCATTTGCCAGCTGTAGATTTTAGGGATTTCATGTAGTTAAGAGTTCGCTGTTCTTTCTCATGTTAGGCAGTGTTTCCCTGGAAGGTCAGTCGCTGGTGGCCGAGCACTGCGTGTTAGCCGGGGTAAGGCAGGCGAACCGTAGTTCTGTTTTGCTGTAGTTCCTAGCAAGGCTCAAGTGCCGGCTACTTTGATGTGTCCGTTTACCCAGATTCATTGGCTTAAACATCTGATTGAATATGATAGAGATCTTCTTCGAAGGTAACTATCCTCATCCTCCTCATCTCACTGACCAGTTAGATTCTTTTTTTTTTGAGACAGGGTCTCGCTTTGCAGTTCAGGCTGGCCCTGAGCTCACTATGTAGCCCAGGCGAGCCTCGAACTCAGCAGTCCTCCTGTCTCTGCCTCCCGAGTGCTGGGATGACAGCGTAAGCCACCACGCCCGGCACTGTGGAATGTGGTGCTCATGGCTGGTTGATTGCTGGTGGGCGTGAGTCACCATGCCCAGCATTGTATGTGGTTACCGGGATCGAACTCAGGACCTTGCACTTGCAAGGCAGGTGCCGGAACCTCTGAGCTAAATCTCCGGCCCCCTAGATTCTTAATAAATATTAGAAATATAAGGGATAGTTAATAAGTGAGGGGCAGCAAGCATTTCCAAGAAGCTCTGATGATTCCCCTTGTACAAAATTCAAGGAAGGGCTGAGAAGGGAAACTTCAAAGCAGGCAGGTGAGGAAGGGCCCGTTCCCACCGGGGCTGGGGCCGGCCCGCGTGGGCGCCTCAATCAGGGGAGACGGGCTGACCTCAGGGGCCCTCAGAGAGGCTCCCAAGCCCAGCACCTGAGCACCGCGTTCATCTGTTCATCGGTTCGTGCACCTGCGCTCCTGGAAAAGCACGCGGCTGTATAAAAGCAGCATTTCCTGGGCGCAGTCTCCTCCGTCCAGCCCGTTCGCTGATCACTGTTACAGTTACAAACATTGATCTAACCAGCTCTTTCCAGTCTTTGGCATGTGGCCACGGGTCCCTAAGGCAGCTTTCTGAGCGGCCCCAAGAACCAAGCAGTCCTCCGGGAGTCATCACCGAGACTCTGCTGTCCTGGGCTTTGTCCCTGAATCCCAAGGACATAGCGAATCGGTATTTTAAAGTTCACCTGTAATCTATTCTTTGCCTGTTTTCTTCTGCGTTTTCTTGATGTTGTTATCGTGGTTTGCTTGTTTTATTCTGGTTTGGCAGTGGGGAGTTCTTTTTCATTTTTCAATGATTTTACACTTCCTATTTTCATTAACGTATCGTTGTCCACATCTATGCACTAGATTTACTGCAGTTGTCCCAAACATGCAGACAGTACGTAGTTGATCAAAGCCACTCACCTTCCATCTTTACCCCGTGGCACCCTTCTCAGCCCCAGGGAATCACTCTTCTACTTTCAGGTTGATCTGGTTTTTCTCCACATGTGAGAGGAAGTATAATGCTTGGCTTTCCATCTCTGGCTTACTGAATTTTACCTTTCAACTCTAGCACTAAGCCTTTTACTTCTATTAGATTTTTAGCTTCTTTGGGCCCTTCTTGCTTTCTCCCTGTGTTATGGTCCGTTTGATGATAGCCTGCGGTTGTCCTGGAAAAGCAGCACCCTAACCTTCCTAGGAGCACAGTAGTGTGCGTGAAGCATTCTTCTTCATACTTGGCACTTATACTTTAGGCTGCCCCCAAACCCTTGTTGTACTTGTGCAGAATCTGAGCACACTTGGCATGAAGCTGCCCAGTGCCTGTTCCACAGCTTTTGGACCCGGTGATGGTCCTGCCTGGGCAGAGCTGAGGCAAAGGAAGACCATGCTCAAGAGGGTCTTTCCCGGTGCAGCCCACAAATGGCCATCGCCTGGCTTATATCAGCATCCACTCACCTCTTCAAGGGCTTCTTAAGGTTGTAGCTTTATTTTCTGAGTGGCCGATCTCACTTTTTTTTTTTTTTTTTTTTGAGACAGGGTCTCGCTTTGTAGTTCAGGCTGGCCCTGAGCTCACTATGTAGCTCAGGCAAGCCTCGAACTCAGCAATCCTCCTGCCTCTGCCTCCTGAGTGCTGGGATGACAGGCGTGAACCACGATGCCCGGCACTGTGGTATGTGGTATTGGTGGCTGGTGGGCATGAGTCACCATGCCCAGCATTGTATGTGGTTACCGGGATCAAACTCAGGGCCTTGTACTTGCGAGGCAGGCGCTGGAACCACTGAGCTAAATCTCTGGCCCAAGATCTCACTTTTTTTTAACTCTTAATCAAAACTGTATTGGGGAGAAGAAGGCAGGAGCTGGGGCTAGTTCAATGTTTTGGCAATAGTTGGAAATGTCTACAACATTTTCAGATGCGAGGTGTCTTAAGAACATCAGAGACCAGACTGAGTAATTATAACCATGAAAGTCTTCATTTAAAGAAATTGAATCCTTTTCAGTGTTGTGTGATTAAAATACCTCAGAAATAAGGTGGTAACTACCCGTTGGATGAATGCTGTGTGTCTGTGCTTCTGTACCAGGTGTGGACGGGGACAGGTATCGGCGTGGACTCTCGTCCACCTAAGTTTCACTGCTTAGAGATGTGGGCCTGGCCACGTCCATGTATGCACACAGTGGTATGGTTTTCAAATGTTCATACTGCACTAAGAAGTCATCTAATACCCAACATCATTTTCCATGAACATGTACAGTGTAACAAAAAACTATCATGAATGCTTGAATTAAAAAAACATGAATCACGGTAAAAAGTACACATTGCCGTGAATCCTCAGAATTCTTCCTCTTCTTTTAAATACCCTCGTCCCATTGCTCTTGCCACTTTCCGAAGCAGGTCGAGTTCTTCACTCCTGCCTTTAGTTGTGTTATCAGTGTTGTCTCGACATCCTGAATCAGACCAAAACGACTTCTCATGGCCATTTCGCCACTGGGGAAGAGCTAGAAGTTGCACCATGCTGGACCTGGCGAATGTGGCTGAAGAGGATGCACTGTGATGCTTCATTTTTTTTTTTTTTTTTGGAGACAGGGTCCTGCCTCTGCCTCCTGAGAGCTGGGATTACAGGCATGAGCCGCCATGCCCGGCACTGTGGGAGGTAAGACTGATTGCTGGTGGGCGTGAGTCACCACGCCCAATATCATGTCTTTGTATGTGGTTACCGGGATCGAACCAGGGACCTCATGCTTGCTAGGCAGGTGGCGGAACCACTGAGCTAAATCTCCAGCCTGATGCTTCCATTTTGTAGACATTGCCACAGACATCTTGAATCAGCTCAGGACATCAAGGCAGCTACAGAAAGATGTACAAAAAAAGGACTTCCAGAACTGCTTGAGAAAGTGGAAAGATGGCCAACTGTGTTCAAAGTGAGAGGGGATAATTTGAAAGGGATTAGTAGCAACGTGTCTTTTACTATAATACATTTAATTTTTTAAAATTTATAGACATTCATGGGCTGGGCGTGGTGGCTCATGCCTGTGACCCCAGCACTCGGGAGGCAGAGGCAGGAGGATTGCTGAGTTCAAGGCTTGCCTGGGCACCATAGTGAGCTCAGGGCCAGCCTGAACTACAAAGCGAGACCCTGTCTCAAAAAAAAAATGGGCACAGAATGCTTCAGGAACAAAGTAAAAAGAGTCTGCAGTTGTCACTAATGGCACTGCAGAATGAAAGGGGAGATCTGGGCTCAGGTCCTGGGGGCCAGTGAGCTCCCCGGCATGGCCTGAGGGGCGGCATGGAGGCCAGGACGAGGCGGCTCTCCAGAGGCCGGAGACAAGCAGAGTTAGACTCCGTCGCGGGGAATTCCTGCGGAATCACCACAGCACACTACAGGAAGCCTTGAAAGTCTTCAAGATCCACTGTCTGATACCATCTCATCGGCTGGGTCCTTATCAGGTTGCTCTGAGGTCAGTTCCCCTGAAGGACTGTGAAGAACTCGGATGCTGCTTGACTCAGTTCAGCCATTAGCATCCTGCAGAGGTCAGAACTCTAGGCTCTTGAACTGATAGCTCTGTCTGCTCAACAAAGCCTGTAAGTTGGAGCGTGTGGTTCACTCTCTAAGTCGGAATTACTTGTTCCGAAGGACTGTATGACATGTGACTATGGGGGGGCATGAGGTAGCCCAGGAGATGTTGCAGAGAGAAGCAGTCACTGCGTTATTCACATTATGAGAGGATGGTTCAAAACTAAATAGAAGAAGTACTTCTTAATTCTCCTATGGAGATGGTTTATACCACATACTTTTGTAAATGAGGCCGACACATTGTAAGCTCTCAGTCAGTGCTTTCTGATGAACGCGTGCATATATTCATAAAGTACCAAGTTGACTGGACTCAGCGATCAGTGTGATGTTTCCAAGTGACACATTTATGCCGAAGTTACAATTCTTGGATTTTTGCACGGAATTCATCTATATGACCTAGGAAAATTCAAGGAACAAGAATTCGAAGGGAGAAGTTTTTACTGTGTTCCATTGTCCGTGGCATTCCAGAAACTCAATACTAGTCTTAAACTGTGTAACTTACATAGATTTTAAAAAAGCCTTCTCAAGACAGTTACATTTGATATTAATCCTTCCAAATATCCCCAACCCAGGCAGAATGCCCTAGTTCTGTGTGTGACAGAGGCTCGGAAACAGGATAGAAAGCCAGATCTCGCTGCGCCCAGAGGCCTGCCTTCCAGTAACCCTCACAGTGAGACTTCTTTTTGAATGTCTTCAGCCAAAAACCTTTCTGCAGCAACTGCCTAGAATTCTGCTCGTGGGGAAGCAGCCGAGCGAGGGTGCCGCGTGGTCCCCCTCCCCACCTTGGGGAGAGGAGCTGCATGTGGGCGAACAGGCAGCTGTCAGAGCTACAGGCTCTGGAGCAGGCCGGCGATTTTGCAGTTCAAGACCAGATGCGACTGACAGTGGCGGCAAAACGCAGTCACCGGGCCAAGTGCTGATTTTCCAGACCAATCTTTCTGCCGATGAGCACAATCGCAGAGCTGGTGTGCCGCTGGGTTAGGTATCGATCGGGGACCAGAAGCTAACATAATGCCTCCTAGCTTAGGAAAACCGCCCATAAGCTATTTGGCTTGATTTAGCCCATTTTTTTCCCCTCCCTTGAATATTTTAAACCACTTTGGAGCGGGCTGTGGGAATCATCTTCCCTGGAACACTGGCAGATCTTTCCTAATTCCATTAATGGAAGGTTGGTGAGAGTTCAAAAGGCTTTGTTCAATATTAGCCTAACCAGTGCCTTTATTTCCAGCATTCCTTTGGCACAGAGTATAGAATCCCAGGTTCCTGCAAACATGTCAAAAGACAAGAAGTCACCTCGTCCTTGCCCTGGCCGTTACTGGGAAGTCCTGCACGCAGGGCACTGCTGGGTGGTGCCACCGTGCCAGGGGACACACAGAGCTGGCCCCAGCTGCTTCTCCCTCATCTTCTTTCTTCATAGTCACAGCAGAATTGTGGTTCTGGGCGGCTTCCCACGTTCATTCTTTTCAAAATGAGGAATCCTGAACTTCGGCCTATAGTATGTGGCATTGCTCAAATTCCATTTCCCTTTCCAGAAACTGACAGACCAGGGTATATTTTGCATTGCTAATAGGCAAAAGCAAGTTATTCCTTCCAAATCTTGACTGCACATGGGTGTCTATGTACCATCCGCTCATCTTAGGCATTTCTCATTTCCTCTGTGTGTACTTAGACTAATACAAAACACTGGGCCCACTAGTCCCGGGGAGACCGGATAATTCCCGAACCAGCTGTCAAGAGGAAGAGTCAAGGGCATTACGTGTGAACTCCTTCTCGCTCCTTTGTGAAAGAAAGCGCCACAGGGGGAAAAGGAATCTACAACAATGGCCACACTGACGTTCCTACACGGTGCCAAAGCTTCTCTTACTTGTTATTCACTGCGCTCATGGTCACTGGGTATACTGATCTGGACAACACAGGCAAGCTGACTGTTAAGTTGTATTGTTATTCTAACTGATTTGCTCAGAATACTTTCTCCCGTGGTTCTGTCCTCAGGGATCAAACATAAACGTGTACGGAACGTGGAGGTTGGTACGCAGGCAAGTGAGCTCATCGCCCCGCAACAGTGACCCTCCACCCTCTTCCGCAGGAACGTTCCGTCTAGATGACCTGCCAGACCAGCCCCTCCAGGCGGGCGACCGGCTTCAGCAGCGGCTCCAGCACAGCGAACCCACGGCGTCCACAGTACCTACTCTGTCGCCTCAGACAGCTGCCGCGTGGCTACGTGTGGGCAACGTGGGGAACTCGCCGGCCCGGGGCCCACGGGGAGCCGGCAGGAGCAAAGGCCAGGACCGCAGCTCGCGACGGGTGCTTCCTAGGTCGCTCCTAGGCGATGCTGTGGGCGCGGGGTTTATCTGGATGGGCCTCACGCAGTCGGAAGGGCCCTGGGCCGTCTGACACCCAAGTTCAGAAATGTGAGGGGCCACTGGAGAGGCCATGCGTGGAGGGCCCGCGAGCTGGGAGAGCTGAGCACTACCCCAGATGACAGCAGGGGGCCTCCGGGTCCCACAGCCTGGAGGCGGGCGGCCGCTAGTCCTGTCCCACGCGGAGCCCGACACCTGGATTTTAGCCTTGTGGAGGCAGAGTGGAGAACCGGCCCTGGGGGCCGAACTTCCGGCCCACGGGACCTTGTCCACCGGTGGAGGTGAGGTCAGCACATGCACTTTAGACCTCTGTCACGAAGGAAACCTAACAGAGAGGAAAATCTACTGAGAGTCATAGTACGGCTGTGCCGTAGGCGAGAAGGCCCAGGGCCTGCGAGGGTGGCTGGTGCGCCCTGTGACCGGCCACACGTTTCCTGCGGAAGAATGGAAGGGGGTGAGAGCCGCAGCCCTGTTGTAGCCACCCGTGAAAGCCGTGCCAAGGACCCCAAGCCAGGGACACCTTGCCTGCCAGGTGAGGCTGAGCGTCCTTATCGCTGGTCCCGTGGGGCCTGCCAGCCCCGGGCCCAGGGACTGCATGGGGGGGGTGCTGGCTGCCGGGGTCCGACCACAGCCAGACCCCAAAGCAAATGTCGCATCTAGGAAGAACGCAAAATAATGAAATTTCTAAAACATGAGCTACAAGAGGAAAAACGCCAGAAGAAGTGCTAACAGCAGTGGTTGTCATGACATTAACGTGTAACATCGAGGCTGCCCGGGGTCACGCCGGGCAGCACAAGTGCCCCAAGCCCAGGTCTGCCTCAGCTCTGAGTTACTCCGTCAGAGAAGTTAAAAAAGAAAACCTGAATGGAGTTCTTCCCCCATCTTCTATGTTCAGGGCATATTTCTTAGACAGATGAATGGGCTTAAATTTAGGCAGATGTTTTTTTTTAAATTAATTGTATTGGTACATTGTAGAGGTACATAATGATCACATTCATTTTAAGAAATTGATACCTGGGCCGGAGGATTAGCTCAGTGGTTCCGGTGCCTGCCTCGCAAGCTCAAGGACCTGAGTTCGATCCCCGGTGACCATATATAATGCTGGGCGTGGAGGCACGCCCACCAACAGTCAACACCGCATACCACAATGCCGGACGTGGTGGCTCACGCCCGTCATCCCAGCACTCGGGAGGCAGAGACAGGAGGATTGCTGAGTTCGCGGCGGCTTGCCTGGGCACCATAGTGAGCTCAGAGCCAGCCTGAACTACAAAGCGAGACCCTGTCTCCAAAAAAAAAAAAAAGAAATTGATACCTATACATGACATATCTTGCTTCCTCTTTTTATCCCAATCTTTTCCCTCCTTTCAACCTTTCTTTCCCTTCTTATTTTATAAAAGGTTTCTGTTTTTCTTTTTATTCTTTTTCTTTCCCTTTCCTTCCTTTCCCCTTCTCCCTCCTTTGCTCTCCTTCCCATTTGAACCTTATTTTTTTTCTGATATCTATTACATATTTTGGTCCTTACTTATCTTTTTGGTTTCTCACACCTGAGAAACAATGCAACATTTATAAAATTTGTGTCTTTGTACATGTGCATAATGTACCTTGATCATTTCTCCCCATAATCTGCTTTTTTCTCCATAGTTTCACATCTTTGGAGCATTTCAATGTTGAGAATATACTTTGATGATACATTTTCATGTCCCCGATTACCCGCTTTTACTCCCTCAGAGTATTGGCAAAGCTGTCGGAAGCAGACAGAAGACAGCTAACTGTTCTGTGTTAAAAGATGAGACGTTTTTCTCTCCAATGAACTTATACGGCGGCCTCTGTACCCTCCACTTAAATAGAGGAAAGACTGGAGAACGAAATCCGATTGCTGCCCCCACCGCCACGGCCCCTCTGGGCCCCTGTTCCGTAGCCCGCTGGCCTCTGGTCTCCCCAACCCTACCATCTGCTTGGCTCGCAATTCCCGATGAAATGGAAAACACAGAAACAAGATGCCTTTGGTTCCCATTTATGGTCAGAGCTTCTGAGGACCCTGCAGCGGTAGCACAGGAGCTGTGCCTCTGGGCCCTAAAGAATCGAGTGTTTGTTGCCCTAGAAAAAGAATCTGTCCTCTGGGGGTGTCCACGGCCTCTGAACAAACCCAGAAAGGATGAAAGACCGCACGTCAGGCCCCGCCCCAGTTGGATGTGATTTCACCCAAGCGCGGTGTTATTTTTCCTGCCTGTCTCCCTGCCTCCCGCTTCCCTCTTGGTTAGCGTGCGAGGCAGAGCACGCGTGACCCAGGCCGCACTCCCGGAGGGCCCCGGGAGGGCACCGCGGCTGCCTGCTCTGCATGTGTGGCATTTTCCCGAGATTCCCTGGGGCAGGGGCAGTGTTGCCTGTGGTTTTTCCAGGTGGTACTTTTTAAAAAGTCTCATTGAAACTCTCTAGAAACTCCAGAAAGGCTTCTCTTCAGTGGGTCCTGCTATTTCTGGGAATGACTGCAGGATTTATAAAGAGGAATCAACATCTTGGACCAGATTCCACTATGAAGCAACACAATCAGCTGTCATCTGGCCCAGCCCTGCTCAGATGTTACATCACGACTAACTTGGGAATTTAGAGTTTACTCCTTGAAGCTTCATTGCATTCTAACTGCTCGAATTGGCCACGCACAGGAGAAGCCGCCCTGCGCCTCCCCGGGAGTCAGCCTCCGGTGCCTGCGTTGCCCGTGCCCCAGCCCCTCACCTGCCTCCAACCTGCCCTCGGCCCAGCGACGGTTCTCCCAAGACCCAGGACCTGAGGTCCCCAGGCGTGGGGCTCAGCTCCTGGGAGCGGCCCCTGGCCTGGATCCACAGAGAACCACTTGCGGGACACGACAGCCCAGGACCCTCACTGCCCGTGGTCCCATCTCGCCAGAGCAGGACGCAGAACTGAGAGCCCGGGGGAGGCGCCAGAGGAGCCCGGGGGAGGCGGACGGTCGGCGCTCCGGCTGCTCGGTCGCGCCCCGTGGCGCCCTCTTGCTGAACCCCTGTGTCCCTCACTGCCACCCCGAGTCGCCGGCCTCGGCACGGTGGGCGGCGACGCACCTGCCGGGCTCGCGCCGCTGTCCCCCCACTGGACTTGGTGAGGACGTGAGGCCAGCGCGCCCACCGCGCCCACCACGCCCCCGTCCCGGGCGCCAGAGCCGCAGGCGCGGGGCTGGCCCATGGGGGCCCAGCACGGACTGCCCGCGGAGGCGAACAGGCCTGCAGCAGTTTCCCTCCCGTGCTACGCACCCCTGCGCCCCATTTCCCTTTGAATATTTTCTATTTCACAATATCTACCACACATTCTGAGCTTACTTATATTTTATGGTGATTAAAAAAAGGAAAACAAAGCTTTTGTTTATGGGGGGGGTTGTAGGGTGGGTAGGTGAATGGGAAAAGATGAGAATTAAATGGTGTCGTATCCTGGTACAAATTCTCAATATTGTGTGTGATCATGATGTGTATATATATAATGTAACAGTAAAGAATCAAATTAAAAAAATAAAACAAGCCGACACCCTCGCCCTTGAAGATGTTCGCGTTTCCGGATTCTAGCACGACCCCGTCGCGCGGGGTGAGAGGATGAACCCGGAACCGGAAGCCCGGTGAAAGGCGAGGCCGAGAGGACTAGGCCCCGCCCCCCCGAGCACCGTCGCGGAGAAGCGTCACCCCCTCAGCCCGGCTGCTGTCGGCCCTCGGCCCGCGGAGTCCGTCCTTTCGAGGGTTCAGGGTTGGGACAGACCTCGGGAGACGGGGCCGCCCGTGCTCTGCGCCACCGCCTGGTCCCGCCACACTCCAGAGCGTGGCACACGGGCCGCGTGGGCGGCAGGGGTGTGGCGAAGGCCAGCAGGACCCCTGTCCGGCATCCAGCATGCGGCCCACGGGGCCTGCGGCTCTCGGCAGCGTCTGCGGCTCCGCTCGGCCGGGCAGCTGCTCCCTGCGCGCCTCTGATTCCGCGCCGCACGGTCTCGTCTCGCGGACGTCGGTGCTCCCAGCACAGTCTTCCCGCTCAGGCCGAGTGAGCTTTGGGCTGTCAGTGGCTTCTTTGTCAGAGGCTTCCTGGGGGCCGGTCGGGGCCCTGGCTTGAGAAGGCCGAAGGTGTGACCCAGGCGGCGGCTCGGGGTCCGGGTGCTGTCTGAGCGAGGGAAGCCGCGCACCGGCTTTGATCTCCGCTGTTCCTTCCCGCGTCCTCTCCCGGGTCAGAATTCCTGACGTCCAATTTCCATCACTCAGGCTTAAGTCCTAGAGTTATCCTAAGCAGGAGTTAGAACCCTCGTTCAGAAATGACAGTGCTAAGCCCAAGAGGTTAATAAAAATTTGACTAAAGATAAAATATCCTCCTGTCCCTCGACTTAGGCCCGCCTTGAGCTGACAGGGGGACAAGAGCCTCAAGGGGGACTGGCGTGAATGTGTTTTCTGTATTTCTCTGCAGTCCGCTTCTCCTGTCTATCTCCAAGGCTGTTCCTTGGAGAAGAATATCAGAGGAGAAAAAAAAAAAGCAAAACACTAAGAAAAATCAATATTTCAAATGGCCCCGGACTAAGGAGACTTCCTGTGGTGCTTGGTAGGTGTTTAAAACTGTGTCTGTCTCTTGTGAACGCTTTGTGGCTCCTTTGGATAATCATTACGGCAGAGTTATTTCCTGTAGTTGCTTTGACCATTCTGGGGTGTCTTTTGAGTCCTTCGGCTTCTTCATGTGCATCTCTATTCCGAGGCCACAGAGACGAATCCTGACCAGGCTCGAGGGGAGCAGAGGTGACGCATCACGCCAGGAGCTCAGGACATAGAACGGCCGCAGGAGAGGCACTGCCGCTGAGCATCTTGAGAAAAGCCTCGCCCTGTCTGCCGCGGGAACCTCATTCTGACGGCCACCATCTTGAAGTGTTTTTTCTATCAGGCGAAACTAACACCAAGATTGCCCTCCCCCGTTTTGCAAATTCTGCATGGGATAATCTGGCTCTGGAGTTTTGACTTTATTTCAACTTGGTGAGCTGCTAGTGACATCAACTTCAACAGCTTATGGATAATGTGTGGCCTAGACATGCCAAGATCCCTATAGAGAGACCTTATTGGTGGAGACAGAACCTCATGGTTTGGAGGTAGAGAAAAAAAGTTGAGGAAATGTTTTAGAGCCCTACTGTTACCAAAACCTGGAACAAGAAGTAATTCTCTGACTCTCAGAGTCACTCTATTAATTTCTGGGGCTTGCATTTAGTTTCTGCTACATTCCAGTGGAAGGAACCCTTCTTATGCTCCACTCCTTTTCCCAGACCCTCTGGGCCAAGCAGCTTAGACCTAGCTTTCACCCCATGCTTCGATCTCTCTCCCCACTTCTCTGTCTTAGTGTTTCCTTCTCCAAGAAGTATCTCCCCTTCCCTCTCTGCCCTGGATCTCCGTGGAAAAGCAACCGCTTTCCAGCTGTGCAGAGGAGGTGCGCACACACACACACGCACACACACACACACACAAATCACTTGGAGATCATGGGAGCAGAAGCACTTGCTTTAGTGAAGAAAAGGTGCTTAATGGTGTGAGAAGGGGAGGCCACAGGGTCTGGTTTTAAGGAAAGCATTAAAACAGGAAGCATTACATTGTTTTGAATGGTAATCTAGAAACTGGCTGCACAGAAAAGGAACTTTTGTACAAAGAAGTTGGTAAAAGGCAAATGGAGGATGTGTCAGAACTTCCAGTTCTGTCCTGCTGGGTCGCCTTAGCTTTCCCTATAGTGAAGCAGAGGAGGCTGAACACAGGGCTGCCTGGGTAGGGATGGATCCTGCAGTCTCCTTGGAAACCGGGCAAGGAAGATCTGACGTGAAATCTGAGACGCTGCCAATTGGGCACCTTGGATCTGCTGGGCTATTTGAAGATATGCACAGGAGTCGTCCACTTTATAATCAGTGGTGCTTTCAGAAACCAAGGACAAGGGTGATATCCGGCTAGGAGGCAAACAGTAACTGCTTAAGATGACAAGGCACAAGGAAAGACTCTGAGAACTCGGTGAAAGCGAGAAACAGCGAGTAGGGAAAGCACGGATCCCTAAGGCCTGGGGTCAGACTTAGGACACTGTATTAGTCACATTCTCATCACCAGGAGAAAATGCCCGACGCTCACAACTGACAGGAGGACAGGTTTAACTTGGCTTGTGGGTTTGGAGGCTCGGCCTACAGATAGCTGGCACCAGGGCAGAAACAGCACGGTGGGGAGAAGGTGCCGAATCCGTGGCGGCAGGAAGCAGGAGGGAAGGCAGGAGCCCAGGACAAGTGTCCGCCCTGCAGGTCACGCCGCAGGGACCCGCTCCGAGCAGGGCCATCTCTTAAAAGCCAAGTTAGCTACTGAATCCGCCAGTGGACGAGCCGCCGTGGGGCACGCTCCTCCACGAGCCAATCAGCTCTCAAACGTGCGAGAATCTGGGGGAAACTTTCAACCTGAAGCTTAACAGGCAGCGGAAGTGGGAATTCAAGTGAATTTTCTTAAATAATTAAAAAATAAGCCTAGTATTCTGAGACACGGAACCAGTCGGGCAGCAGACACTAAGTTTACATCCTTCCCTGTTGAAATCTGTTCGACTTTCAGCCCTCAGCTCAATTGTCCTTTCCTTCCTGAAGCACAACTCATGCCTTTTCTACCCTCGGATCAACACAACGGGGACATTTTAGGGGATTTCTGCAAAGTTGCCTGAACAGGAGCCCGAGTCTCCCGTGGAGAACCCTGCACACTGATTGTGGCTTTCAGAAGGCCTCAGAGTAAACATGGGTTCACCGCACTATCTTCTGAGGTGGAAATGTGACCTTGTCCCGGGAGAACGGGGCGCGCATGAACCCCTGCCCTCCGCTAAGCCTGAGCTGCCGGGCGTGGGTGTCCACGGCACGACCCCAGAGTCCCCAGGCTCCTCTCTAGGTGTCAGGAGATAAATAGAAAGTGGCTCTTCTTTTCTTTGGTTTTGTTTTCCCCCTTTCAGGAAAGGACACCCGCTGCAGCTTCCTCCGAGGTGGAATAAGTGGTTCAGCGCCGGCACTGCGGATGAAAACACAACTTCCAAACGTACCCCCTGGGTTGTGCGCTGAGGGAGACGTGGTTTACCTTTTGAACTTTCAGACAGCTGGCAAGAGCTAGTGGGCAAGTCTTTATTTTTTAATTAAACAGGAAAAAATATCACAGCTTGGCTTGGCTAGTAACCAAAGCCAGAGGGTTTTGTGGCTCTTCCCTAAGTGCCGCCTCGCAGATGTGGGGCTGGACAGCAGGAACAAGGGCCACGCATAAGTGCTGTGATGGTGACACGCTCAGTCGCCTCTTCAGGGAGAAGCTCCGAAAGGGGCGGAAGACAGGTGCCCGGCGCACTGACGCCCTCTAGGCCCCCAGGACCTCATGGATTGTGAATCAGAGTCCTCTGAAAACCACCACGTCCCTCTTCTGTCTGGGTCTGTGAAGCTGCTTCCTTGAGTCCAGCAGAAAGATGCCTGTGGTTTCGGACCCTGGGATGTTCCATTCCATGTGCCATAGGCATGCGGTTAGTTCATGACCTGGATGTCCACTGAGGCTTGAGACCACGAATTGTTGCAAAGCTCTACCTGCCTCCATTCTTCTCTTGGAGGAGATGAGAACATTTTTACCATATTAGTCATACCAACATTTCTTTAAATACACAGGAAATGTTCCTGTCCAAGCACACAGAATTTGGCCAGTAGCTGCTTCCGTATGTCCACAGCAACTTCCCACCTACCAGGACATGAGTTCTCTGGATAGGGTTTGCGATTGCACAGCTTTAGTGGTGCGATTGTTACCAAGCTGTATAAACACAAAGCATGTTTGGTATTTGGTATCTTTGCAAATAACCAAGAAGAATTCATTGGCTTTGATAAGATGAACCATATATAAGTTATGCTTTATGAATTTACCCCAAACCCACATGGAATTATACAGGCACTAATTTCTTCGTAAAGGGTTACTAATTATCAAATTACAGACAGCAAATCACTCTTCTCATGAAAGAGAGCTCAAGATTAGAAAGGCAACAACTTGGGGCAGAACATGCAAGAGGCTGCCCTCTGGGGTGCTGGAGTTCACCCCCTTGGCATATGGACATCCGGCTGCAGGAGCCAGGTCCCCAGTGCCAAGGAGATCAAAGACAAGATTGGGTCTAGTCCTGCTCATTGGTATTGTCACGTAGAACCTACCTTCTTACAGCCCATCAGACGGGAAGTCCAAGCCTGAAGTTAACTGCGTGATTTGGTTAAAAAGTGGACAGTGAAAAGAGTCTTCAAGTCTTCCGAAGCCAGTCAGTTTGTTATTGGGCAGACACGGGCTGGTAATTTGTGATGACTAATTAGCGAGGTCCTGGTGTTGCAGTGAAAGTATTCTGTAGATGTGATTCATATCTCCAGTGAGTTGACTTTTTTGGCAAAGATAAAGTTAATCTGGGGGCTGTGCTTATCTAGCACATGTGAGGCTCTCATTCTATCTGAGACACTCCAATGAAATAAAATAAAGTTGTTGTCAAATACTTTTGATTTCCGGATAAAATGTTATGCATTTGTTGTGCACAGCATGATGCGTTAAAGTACATACACGTTGGCAGTTAACCCTGTCGGCTTCACTCCTGCCCTGTGGACACGTTGCTCACCTCTTCTTCATTGAGAGACTCCCTTCTCCTACTCTACAAAACTCCACCTGCTCATCTCACAAGAGCCACCTCTTAAGTCACTTTTCTCTGTTCTCTCTGACTGACTTAGCAGAAGTTGTCTTGGTATTTTCTGTGTCAGCAGCTATTCATCTGACAGTCAGTGCTCACTGCCACCTTCAGCAACTGCATCTGTAAATGCCTGTCAAAATCAGGGAGAGGCTGTACTTTCTACATCAGTGCTCCGCAGCAGGCAGCACCGTGCTCTGTGAGAACAGGCTTCTGGCTCCTCTTGGCTGGAAGGTGCTGCAGTTTGGGTGGAATGTGAAGGGGTTTCTCAGGGGTCACTGGAGGCTTGGTCCTCTATGATGATGGAACCCTAAAGAGGTGACACCTACTGGAAGGTTCATTGGAAATGATGCCTTTGGAAGACTGGGGTATTTCTAAATGTGGCCCAGTGTTCTCAAGACAGTAAGTCGATTCCTCCCTGATCTTCCCGTCTCACCATCTGGTCTGTCCCTTTCCTGTGTGCCCCACTATGATGCCATCTGCCATGTGATGTAAAGTAAGGGACCCTCACCAGAGCCAGGCAGATGTCAGGGCCATGCTCTTGAATCTCCAGAGCTGGGAGCTAAGACTATTTTCTTTATCGATTACCCAGCCTTGGGTATCACATTACAGCAACAGATGATGGACTACTACAAAGAGTACATTTACACCGACAGTATCACTGATCTGCCTGGCTGGTGCCATGACAGGAAGAAAGAGAGAAGCTAAGATGTGAGGTAAACTGTAGAAACAGCGAGGAGAGCAGACTCGAGGCCTTCACATGAACAACTGCTCGGCCTTTCTGTGCCAGGCTGAGGTCATAGCAGAAAAGCAGTCCAGTGGCCTATTTGGGAAATGGAGTCCCCATTTGAAGGAGGCCCCTCGCTTTTGTCTCTGGAAGAAGAAATGGGGTGGGGAAACAAGCTGGCCTTTCTCTTATCAATACTTGCTTCCAGTCACCATGCTTACTGTCCTCTACCTCATATCTGCCTCTGCATCGTCTGCTTCACCCCTGGGCTGTTGGGGCCACGGGAGTGGGGTCTTCATCAGCAGACTTAGGCCACCACAGAGGACAGTGTCCCCAGAGTCCAGGCTCCCCAGGTCATAAAGAACAGACGAAATGGCCTTACCAAGTGGCCAGTGCTATCAGTTTCTGCCGGCTGGGGCTTTATGTTCTCTAAAACCCAACATGTCGCCCCCCTAAGTCTGGCTGGGCAGTCGTTTCTCCCAGTCGCAGCCTGCTTACCTGCTCACGGGCTCCAACCTCTCGCACCCTTGAATTCCAGGCAGTGGCTCAGGAGCACGTTAGCGCCTGCATCTGCACATGTAGATGTAATGTTCTGTATATTTCTAAATTTCGACCTAATAAATTTTCCTGGAGAAATTTTTAAAAGGCCTTGGAAAGCAATTAACAAAAGAACTTTAAGCCTGATTCTGGAGACTGATGGTACTGATGGTCTTGGCAGCATGAATGTACATACTGCCACCAAATGAGACACTTAACAGCGGCCGAAATGGCAAACTTTGTTAAGCACATTTTAGTACAATGGAGGACTATTTAAAATTTTATAATTTAAAAATAACTTCTGCCTGATGATATTGTGATGAGATATTTTTGTTCTGTAGATAGTAGCAATCTGTAAGATCACTCAAGAAATTGTCCCATCAAGATGAATACAGAAGTTTCCTTGTCTTTCCCTGTAGATCCTGGCCTGAGTTGCTGACAGGCTCTTGGTGAATGCCTTAAATTGCCACAAACAAATCTGGTAAGTTTCTACAGTTACATTTCCCGTATTGCATCCATTTATTTTCTGAATACTCTTGAACAAAGACTACTGCTTCCTGTCATATGCATGTCCAAGAAAGCAAGTATAATACTGTGTATGGTAGGAACAGTCCATAATTTTACACTGAATGCTGCCATCCGAGACAATCTCCACATTCTTCCACTGTTATTTATTAGTTCCTACATTTATTGCTTTTTCAAAACTCTAAAATACTGGTGAAATTTAAAACAGCTTAATTAAGCTTCAGATGTAGAGTTCTGATAAGACTGGCACAGAGCCACGCATTCCAAGATTCTCAAATAGCATAATCTAATTGATTTTTTTCAAGAACACAGAGATCATAAACATGCAGAAATCTGAAACACTTCGTGTCCTGCCAGCTGGCATCTCCTCATTTCCAGTTTCCCTACACTGTAATTTTGCTCCCATTTGTGAGAAACTGTGGATTTCTCCACTTCAGTAGATTGTATTGAGTTACATGCTATTCAGTTGAGGTATTTTTTTAAATGAACTAATTACATGTTAGTTAATAACAGAACATTGCTTCAACAGTCAACTGTTGAATATAATTTTTAAAGGAATTACTTCAATCTTGTAATAGGAAGATTGGCTGGGAAGAGGGCTGATTTCTGAGAGTAACATGAACACCTAGCAGTGAGTTATTGAGTTATAAATCAATGCATAAGTAATTTTATAGACTATCACTAGCATTAAAAGCATCAACAGCAAAGACAACATCAACAAAATGCAAATTTTAATTTTTTCCTTGCCAATGTGTTTTCCATCAATACCACATATGTTTAATCTTCTCAGTATATAATAAGTAAAACACAATGCATCATACTAACAGGGCCCAATGCTAGATGCCAGTGAAAAGTCCTGGCCACGAAACTGGTCATTTTCTGTACTGTTCAGCTTTAAATTGGCGCCTAGTTATTCCGCACTTCATTCTGGATCTGTTAGATGACCATTTGTGCAAGCTAAGCTAATAAGGATTTTGTAGACAGTGTTCATCCTTCTGACAGAGATTTGTATTTCCAGAGGTTCTCGTTCTCAACCTGTGTCCTCAGACCTGTCCCTCGCCCGCCCCTTCTCTGCTTTGCAGTGCTGGGTTTCTCTGGTTTCCAAGGCTCCTGGTCCCTCCCTCGGGTCAGCCTGTAAGAGGAAAGAGCTGGCAGGAAGTCAAAGACCACGAGACAGGAAGTGGGACACAGAGGCCTTCTCTCTCTCTCCCCTAGTGCCTTCACTTCTTTCTCCTGCCTGGTCAGCCCATTTGCTTCCTCAGCCCAGCTCAGGGCTAGCAGTGCCTTCCTGCCGGTGTTCACTTCTGGGCTCTTCAGTGTCCTGTTAGTCTGCTTTGGTCCCCATTGCCAGAATAACCAATTCTCTGCATTAAAATTCCACCACTGCAAGTAGTCAATGATTGTCATTTCCTGGCAGACTATGACTGAGATACCAGACTGAAAATCGCAACCTCCTGAGGCTGTATTCACATTTCATTCATTTCACATGCTTATTTTTCCACTTTTGAGAAAAAGTCAGGTCACTCTGATGTCGAACTGCATGAAGTATTTTTCTTCCCCCTTTAAGACACAGTAGGTTTGGGAGGCTGGGGGGAAGCGGGGTAGGCAGTTATTTATAAGGTACTAAATTTCTGCTGCACATTCTCTGTCCTGCAGTTCTACTTTTCCTACACAGCAGGGCACACGTTTGTGGTGGAGTCGCACACGCCCAGGGACATGATGTCATCTCGCACATTGTGTTACAAACAGGTTTAATAATACATGGCTGCACCTTAAACCCCGAGCTGGAGAGCTCTGCTCCAGTCAGCGGCCCAGGCCATCTGGTAGACCCGTTAGTCAGCGACCCCGAGAGCTCAGCTCATTTCTCCCTGTTGAGATAGAACACAAATGACTCTTACAGGTTTAAAGCTCACTTTTAAAACACAGCGATGGTGTCGTCCTCGCGAGTACTTCTGCTCTGTGCTTCTTCTTTCTCTGCCTGTCTTTATTTCTCTCTCCTCTCCGTTTCTTCATTTGTGTGTTTCTCCGACCTCAACGGAGATCAAGGAACTGAAGTTCTATTGGTCTTTTGCTGGAACCAAGGCCTGTGGGCCCTTGTCTACCACTGGCTGCCTGAGCCCCAGCTGTCACAGGGAAGGCTTGGGCCCAGCCGGGGCCACCAAGGTCATCATGGGATGTACGTGGCTGCTGTTACAGTTTCACTGCCAGCTGTGCACCCGCGATCCCAATCTGCAAACTACAGAGGCATGTTTGTCTCCTCTCCTGCCCCCTCTTCATTTTCGCATCTTACAGATTGCTTCTTAGGACCCCAGACATCCCATGTGCTGGCCCCTCAGCATTTCCTCAGTTCTCCGCATGGTGTCCATCGTATTCTTGTGTTTGTTCATTACTGTTTTCATGGAAAGTTCTGGCTTATTGCTCCAAGTCCCTCATGAATACCACATTCTCTGAAATACACACTAGATCTTTCCAGAGAAATAAAGTAGACTAAACATAAGCACAAAAGTAATCTCAAACCTATGGTATATGTGTGTATGATACATATGTATGTAATATACAAACTATAAACTTATCCTCAAAGATATATAAGTATATATTTACATACACACTCATAATCATCAAGCCCCCCAAAAAGCAAGACACAAGAAACAAATTTGAAGGCCAGAAAGCGGAAGAATGAAGGGCAAATAACTCGAAGACGCAAGGAAGAGAAGTACTGAGCCAGCACTAGAGAGAACTGAGAGCCAACTAGACGCACAGCACGTAGCCCCTACAGGCTCCGCGTCCAGCCTTGTCAGGCACCTTAGGCACGAGAAGGAGGAGTGCAGACAAAGACTGAAAGTGAATCTCAGGGACTAGGCAGCCGGCCGCGCCCTGCCATGTCACCAGCAGGTCCCTCCCCAGCTTGCTGTGCCCGGAGCACAGCGTTTTCATGGCTGCAGGCACAGCTGATGGGATAGATAACCTTCTGAGAAGCAGTAATCCTGTGCGCCCTGAAGCTACACCCCAGCTCTCTGTCCGGTTGGCTCCCAGAACACTAGCTGTCAGGCAGGATGTTGGAAAAATCTTCTATGGGAACTATTTCTCTGCCAAAACAAAACAAAAAAGAAGATATAAAGGTATCAACAGCGGATATTCTCTGTTAAGCTGCCCAGTCCAATCACTCACTGGTGAACCTGACAATTCACAGTCCTCATTTGTGCTCTCAAAACATCAAGTGAGCTCAGGGGCGCTTTCCTCCTGGATGTAAAAATTACTGGTCTTTGAAGGAAGTTTCCAAGATGGGATATAGAGAGCAGAAAAGAAACCCCTTCCCTTCCCCACTTACATCACCCAGAACACTTGTCTAAGAAAATGATGCCCAGAGAGAAGAGAACTTCAATAACTACAATGATTTTTTGTTTTGTTTTGTTTTGTTTTTGAGACAGGGTCTCACTTTGTAGTTCAAGATGGCCCTGAACTCACTTTGTAGTCCAGGATAGCCTCGAACTCTTGGCAACCCGCCTGTCTCTGCCTCCCAAATGCTGGGATTACAGGCGTGAGCCTGCCATTGTGGTACGTGGTTACTGGGAATCAAACTCAGGACCTTGCGCTTGCCAGGCAGATACCAGAACCACTGATCTAAATCCCTGGCTCTGTGAAATGTATTAATTATAAAGAAAATCAAAAGTTGTTCAAGAAGGGAAAGCTATTCATATACCTGAATACTCCTAGCTCTCCTCACACTTATGTGTCTAAAAAAAAAAATCTACTCACCCTTCCAAATTAATGCTACAGATTCCAAAAAGTTCATAATAACCTCCAAGAAAGGAATTTCTCTGTTTCACTTAAAAATAAAGAAATCTGGATTTTCAAGAAACTGTGAGGTTCTATCACACAGCGCCTTGTAGAGTGCATCTGCCGCAGATTCCCTCTGCTAGATTCAAAGTCCTTTAAACTTTAATTATATTCACCGGTTTGGTTTTTTTTTTTTCTTTCAGAATTTTACCTAGTAGATAATGTATTCATATATATGCTTACTGAAATCTTTGGATCTGTCCATAAACTAAATATTTTGACCTCTACAGCCAGCACATGGTTGTCCTACAGATCTTTTGGGGGTACCGTGGAACCCTGTGCCCACCTAGTACAGCTGTGCACACAGCTGCCCTGGTACCTGGGAGACATACAGGTATTGGCTTCTCAGCTGCTGACTCAAGAAGCAGAGCTGGAGACTTGCATGGTGCACTACAGGAGTTTATAGACGTGTTGCTGTGTCCGGTGGGCTACTCATCCACTTAGCAGCGACGGAGAAGCAGCACACCTCCCGAGAGCAGCCCTGGAGCGGGAAGATGACTAAGCCCGCGGTAGAGCTGCCTGGCCTTCGAACTGCTCTTCTTCCAAGGCTCAGTTGAGAACTTTGGTCCCACGGTTGCTAATAAACATTATTATACTTGCTTGATAGAGATTATTTCCATTACAAGGTTCTCAGTCCCAGAGATTGAAGAGTAATCACCCCCATGAGCTACTTTAATAATAAATTATTTTCTTATGTTTCAACACACAGTGGTTGGATTTGGCCTCATGTTAATGAGACTTCCCAGTGGTTTTCATCCCTTTGGACTTTCTATAACCAAGCTATGTGTCACTAAGCACTGCCCTCCCTAACTTTTAAAACCCACATGCACTTTATAGGAAATGTTGCTCACATGGTTTTGAGTCCTTAGCATGTTAAATCATCAAAATGTTGTTCGAGAAGGGGGTTTTGATGTCCAAGAAAGCTTTCAAACTTTTTGTAAGCTGTTTTTCTTCCAAACAGGAAGTTTCATTCTGCCAAAAATAAACAAGTCCAATCTCAAAGGGCAGGAGGCAGCTGGAAAGCCCACAAGTCTGAGAGAGTTCTAAACGTGACGACACACCTTTCCCGAGCACAGTTGCTTGTCTTCCTCTCAAAACCAAGCCCCCAAGCCGAGATGAGCTGCAGATGAGACGCTACTTCAGCCAGGCTCTCTTTCCCAGGATTCTTTCTGAGAAAGCAGCGCCATTCTGCGCCGGGACACACAGGCACTGCACCTCGGTGCTTCTCGAGGTCCTGTGCACATCTGGGCCATGCCAAGCAACCCAAAGGCCAGCTTCCAGCCTACTGATCCGACCCCGGGCATCAGCCCACCAAGCGCAGACAGGATGCTCAGTGTGCACCCCATTCCACGAGACTGACCGGGGCCAAGCCTGAGGCGAGCTGGAAATCGCCAGGCCTTCCTGCTTCCCAAGGCCAGAGTGCACCTCATCGTGTGCTTCTGACTCTGCCAAGTGGGCTCTGCCCAGTTTTGCTTCCTTCGAGGTCCTGAGAATGTTTGTGATGGTGTGTGCGGTGCGTGGCGGGGTGGGTGGGCAGCACCAGGAAACCCATCCCATACCACGGGCAAAGTACTTTTGGCTCTGCTCACGTCTTTTCCAGGGATTGGCAGTTGCTTCGCCTGGTGCTCTGGTTCCCAGAGGTAGGCATCTCTGAAATTTCGGTCCACTTCCAAATATTCTGAACAAAATGCAAAGCACTCCCTGTACCGCAGCTGGTGCCAGAAACTTATCTGCATTTTTTCCCTTTTATATCCTAATTCTGAATTTAGCTTTCTTTTTACAGTTAGCTCTAGAAGCCAAAGCAAAGGGGAGGGTAGAGTCCAACAAGAAAGCTACTTAGCCTAAGTTAACCCACATTGAAAAAAATGAAATAATCATTTTGGTAAAGCTTTTAGATTCGCATTGCATGGCATTTGTAAGTAATATAACCATGAAGCTGAGAAACATGGAAGACTTTCCTCATCCCACTCTGCTCCAAATCAAATTAATACTAAATTATACCTTCTTTTAAGAATCATAAGACACATAATTTATCTCTTCTCTTGAGCTGTCTCTGAGCCAGTCAAAATTCTGCTGCATTTAAAATGATCAGATATGCACGTGGGCTTTCCACCAGGAACGTAAGGGACACGTGAGACTCAGCTCATGGCAGAGCACGCTTTCCACCTGCGGCCACTTACAGCAAACTTCGCCCACCCCTGGCGCCACAGTCCCGGGGTTGCTCACACCACAACTGCTTGAAGATGTTAAAGAGGCGGGGTAACAGGACGCAAGTATGCCTTGCGTCTTGGCGTTCTACAAGCATGGCGTATATACTTCCCTTTCTCTGAACTGACAGCAGGAAGGACAACACCGAACGCACAACACATCTGTCAAGGAAAGCTCTTAAAATGCCTCTGAAAGGGAGAAAGTTTTATTTCCTTTATCCTACTTTTCCTCCTTTCCCTTTAATGAGGCGTAACTCTCTTAAGTTAAGGCTATTCCTGTACTGGAAAAGTAATAACTGAACAGTTCACCAGGCATGTGCAGAAAGGTGGTTGCATTCCAGAGAATTTAGGCTAATAATAATAATAATAATAATAATAATAACTACATATCATATCACAGTGACATATGTGCACCCATGTTCATAGCAGCTCAGTTTGTGATAGCTAAATCTTGGAAACAACCTAAGTGCCCATCAACTGGAGATTGGATAAAGAAGATGTGGTTTTCTATAAAATGGAGTATTACTCTGCCTTGAAGAATGGTAAGTCTGAGTCACTTATATTCACATGGATGTGCCCTTAAGACATACTCAGGAGTGAAATAATTAGGGCACAGGTCTGTAAATTTCATATCTTTTCTCAGGTATGAGAATCTGAAGATGTAAATGAGCTCTAGAATATATGGTAGATATTGTGAAATAGAAATTATTCCAAGGGAAATGGGGTGCAGGGCTAAGTAACAAGGGGAAGAAAAAATAGGATGGTAATAAAAAAGGGAAACAATGTTTATGTATATAGGGGTGGGACGTTGTAGGGTGGGTGGGGAATGGGAAAAAATGAGAATTAAGTTGTGTTATATGCTGGTACAAATTATTGATATTGTGTATAATCACAACATGTATACATAATGTACCAATAAAGATTCAAACTAAAAAAATAACTACAGTTTGGCAGAGCGAAAGACAGAAGAAGAAGGCATGATCCTTGCACTGGGATTTGCAGGGGATGGGTGTTTATGACTGGGTCCCATTTAAAATAAAAACAGACAAATGAAACGATACACAAAATGCAAACAAAAAGCTGGTGGGGGCCGGAACTGGATCATCACTGAGCTCCGTGGCTCTTACACCCCCTCAGGGTCCTTTCTCGGGTGTTTTTATTTGGCAGCTAAGTGTCCCTTCTGCCATCTGGGCAGATTCAGACTTGGGGGTGCGACATACGGGCAGAGGTTATGGAAGCTGCAGTGACAGTTCCGATGCCATACCAACTGCCTGGCATGATTCGCATGATTTTCGAGACAAATCAAGCAAGAATACCCTTTGAAAATAAAATGTATTATTTAAAAATCATACAGGTAAGTAACAATATAATCTGTTCTTCAGTCTTACTAGTTTGGCCATTTCAGTGCCCTTTTCAATACACAGAGATCTGATGGGGCCACAGAAGCCTGTTGCTTTCAAACCCATGACATGTATTTTACACACACACACACACACACACACACACCCCAAGGAGCTCAGTGCACAGACACAGTCCATAAAAACAAAGTTCCTGCTTTCTCCCATTTCAGCTCTTTCAATTAGTTAGGGTGAAGAGTATGGGTAAATGGATTTTTCTCCCATGTCTCCTTTGGAAGTTAATAATCTTTAGAAAAGCATGTATAGAGGTAAATCCTTTGAGTCAAATGATGTACAATGAACTCTCTGATTTATGACATTTGTTTGACTGGTTGACTAAATGGGCAGTTAATAAGCGCTTACGCCAGGCGTCCCGCCAGAGCTTAAGCTACAGAAGTCTACGCATTGTGCTGACTCTGACCAAGACAGCAGGTGCGTCACTACAGGCAGCACCACGCAGCGAGGGCAGGAGGTGGGGCAGGGCCTCGGCTGGCAGGGCTGGAAGCCGGTGGGGCTGGGGGCTGCTGGGTCAGGGAGCACCCGCTGGCCCTGACGGGAGTGCACAGGTGATTGCCCAAGGCTGGGCATCACGGCGGGGGAGGGAGGGAGGGAGGGAGGGAACAGTCTTCTGTGAAAAATAAATCTAGAGGATTTTTAAGCCCATCATCCTCACTGTGCTGCTAAATTCCTAAGGAAAAACAGGTGAGACCTGCTGTGTAGGTGCCATTATTATACCCGTATCACAGATACAAAAATGGAAAGGTACAGAGGTTTTCTGGGAAGTAAAATTACATTTTACAGATTAGAAAACCTAGGGACAGGGAAGATAAATTTGTATTTCAACAGTGACTATTAAGTATCTGGCCACTGGCATGAAGAAGTGCGCTCCAGCTGGGAGCAGAGCCTGTCCCTTCTCTCTCCCGCCCTCAGTAAAGCCTGAGTAACCAATAGCTCTTTGCTTCATTCTGCAACTTCTATACAGAAAATAAAGACACACATCACTCCAGTTTAAAAGGCTTTAACCCCAAATTCAAACACTTTTCAGCATCTCCTGAAAGAAAGAAAAGACTGTGACCTTGAGTTTTTAATTGTTGACTTGAAGACTTGGGATATTTCATATCTGCAGCAACTGAAAGAATGCTATTCATGTTAACCACAAGAGGCTTAGGCGAGGGAGCCCGCTGCTGTGCCCGCATTCCTGGGGGTTTCTGATAGCGGGAGAAGTTCTTCTGTGCTCGGCGGCCGCAGGCCGGGGCCTCACAGAGACGGCAGGCCGGGAACGAGGAACTGGTCACCACAGAGAAGCTCACTGGTCACCGGCTCAAGGCGACCACACGGGACACATGTGGACTTGGACTTGGGAGAGAATGGGGGGCTCCTGGGTTATCTCTGAACTTCTGGCCTCATGGGATCCGCCCAAGAGCCTCCCCAGGAGCAAAAGCCTGTTTTCCCCAAGTTTGGTTAGTTTAGGACAGCACATGGACCACATAAAGGCATTTTTCTTTTGGAATGCGAGTTTGAGCACCAGGTTCAAGGTGGCCCTCGGACTTAACATCTCCTTAAGGACAGTCACGTTCTTTTCTTCAGCTCTTAGGAGAAAAAAAAAAAAGCCTGCATGGGTTACACCTTTCTGTTGCTTAAGACTTCCGAGTTTCAGAACTTGTGCTTCGGGATATAAACCTGCTCACCCCTGGGTTCCATCCTACGCTTGTACCAAGTGACTCGTCAAACTGGGAGATAATCTCATTCCAGTTGCAAAGAAAAGCACAGCCTACCACCTGTTTGACTCCACACCAGGGGGGCAAACCTACTGCACATGTGTCACAGCAAAGGCCTGTGCACCGCCACGGGCCCCGCTGGGAGCGCTTAGTTCAATGACGTGAGTCATCAAATGGAATTAGCTCAGAACACTGGAAAATTCAAAAACTGTTCTGAGTTCAAGTCCTGGATTATTTCAGTAGTACAGATTCCTGAACACCATAAAAAGGAGTTAAATCCATCCCCATATAACTAGTTTAAGAATGGAGATAAAAAACCAAAGACAGAGGTCACCAATTGCATTTCCATCAAAAAGCACGGAAGAGATGATTGGCTATGTTAAAATATCTTAGATTATTATATTAAAAGGTTTTTAAATGCAGAAAACATTGTATATACAATGTATGTTCCGAAGTGATTCAAAATATAATTCATTCAGTTTAAGAATCTTTCAGGCCCACTAAAGCAGAGATCAGATCATTTCTCCCTGGTAGATTTCTAGTGAACAACCGCAACTCTTCACACCCAAGGTTAAGAATGTATTTCCAGACTCGAGTACTTTCACTTTCCCCAAAAGGGCGAGCGTCTGCGTTCTCCTTCCCTACAACTTAGACATTCGTTGTGTTTTCACTCCCCAAATATTTCAGAGGAAAACACAATCAACCACAATTAAACACTCCCAGCTCCAAGTCAAAACCTCTGCGATAAACATTCTTCTAAACAACAGGTGCGAGCGGCGCTCGTCCACGTGACTGTGTCATCACCTGCGGGTGAGTCTCGGAGCAGATGCCCAGAAGCAGCCTAGACGCAAGCCACTGCTTCTGAACTGGTGGCTCACTATTTGCTCTGCTATCTGCGGGGCCTGGCGAGCACGAACGCACAGGGCCGTGGCTTCCCAGCAAGAGCCTCCAAGACAGAAGTCTCCACTGCCCACTGGGATACGAGCCTGGCCCCCAGGTGGCTTTTGGTCAGGGGCACAGCGTTGGAACTAATTGGTCCAGGCTGTACGCTGCTGGTCCAATAAAGCTACTTGGGAAAATCAGCTGAAAGCTTTCATAAACACTGCCGCCTGCGTCCTGCACCCGGTTATTCTAATTTAACTCTCTGCAGTGAGACCTCAACATCTCCAGGTGATTTCAACACCAGACCCTGCACACTGGATTTAGGGGGTTCTGGCACCAGCAATGAGGAATGCTGGGAAATCCGGGAATGAAGGAAGGATCACCGCTGCCCTGGTCAAAGGGTGGAAGGATAGTCTTGCTCAGGACATCTGGAACTGAAAGGCAGAGCCAACTGTGGCTGCGAACAAGGTACTCGACGGTGACATTCTGAAGATCTGGAGTTTCTCTGAGCATGACTTATAACCCTGAGGCCCCAAAGGCCAAGTCCCTACCAACAGTGGTAGCACCAGGCCAAGGGGTACCCACTCGGGTGTTTACTGAAGGTGGCCTGAAGGATGGGAAAACCAGAAATAGAGAAAAAGAGAAAGTCAAGGGCCTAAGAGGTTTTAAAAATAAATGCCAAAGGGTCAGAGTTGGGTTGCTGAACCAAACGTAAATCACAAGAGTTTTTTCACACCGTTTTCCCAGCACCCTGTGCGGTTCTCAGGTGGCTGCCGCCGCCTCGCGCTGTGTGTAACTCGCGGAGAGCCTGGAATCAGAAACAGGCAAGAGACCTGCTGAGTAGACTCAGAGCAGAGGCAACAGCACTGACCGGACCGTCTGTTCCCGTCACGGTCTCAGTCTTCTCAGGCGGGACTTGGGCGCCAGGTGTCCGGAGGGCAGTTAGCTGGGACAACGTGTTGCGAATGACAAGTGCCTGGGGAAGGAGATGACGGAGCCCCACAGAGCTAGATGCTCGGCCAGAAGGACAAAACCTGGGCTCAGCAGCACGTGGCGTCCACTGGATAATGAAGAAGGGATCTGAGTGGAGCCGGAGGTAGACGCACGCAGCATGACCCAGCACCCCACAGGCCACGGCAGGGCGGCCCATGTGGGAGTCGAGCCCGGGCAATCGGCAGATTAGTAACACCCTGCCTCAAAAAGTCACAAAGGGCCAGGGATGCAACTCAGTGTGATACGTCTGTACCTCAAAGAGAGAAAAAGGGGGCGTGGGGGGGGGGATTGGTTTCAGTTTGTATGCCCGCCACCCCTGAGTTCAGTGCTATAGCCATCCGCGGCCTCGCCAGCACTGGGTGGACTGAAATTTGTGTCTTTTCTAATTGAAAAACTAGAAACAGTATTTAAATTTAGTGTCAATTTGCATTGTTTCTATATCTTAAAAACCACTTTAAGTTCATTTATGAGAAATGTTATGTTCATATACTTTGCCTTTTCTTTGCTGAGTTCTTGATCTTTTTCTTGCTGATTCTACTGGAGCTTTTACTATATTTAAGAAATTAGTGTTTCGCCCAAGAAATGAATTTCCCAAAGTCTCTGATTTCTTTTGTCTTCGATTTGACTTGTTGGTTTTCTGTTTTTCTGTCTTTCGCCATGCAGTGTATTGGTGTTAGTGTGTCGACCTATGTCCTCAGTCCTTTTCAATGGCTTCCGAGGTCTGTTACTGGTTTCACTTAGGCTATTATAACAAAATGCCATCAGGTAGCCGGGTGTGGTGGCTCACGCCTGTCATCCCAGCACTCGGGAGGCAGAGACAGGAGGATGGCTGAGTTCGAGGCTTGCCTGGGCTACACAGTGAGGTCAGAGCCAGCCTGAACTACAGAGCGAGACCCTGTCTCAAAAAAAAAAAATGTCATAAAGTAGGTGGTTATGAATAGCAGGTTTATTTGTCATGGTTCTGAAGGCTGAGAAATCCAAGACAAAGGCACCAGTGGGTTTCGTGCTGGTGAGGGTTGCTTCCTAATTCCTAGATGGCACCTTCTCACTGTGCCCTCCCACAGCAGAAGGTGCGGGGGGGGGGGTCTGGATTCTCTTTTATGTGGGAACAAATTCCACTCAAGACTCATCCTTCATCATCCTGTCACCTCCTAAGGCCCCAACCCTAAATATCATCACATTGGAGTAAGATTTTGACATATGCATGGGGGCTTCATAAACACCGAGTCTACCGAAATGGCATACCAAATGTTCACCAAGGGCCAGCTGCCTTTCCTGCAAACATACGGAATCAGGCGAGTGAAATCTGCATGTCAAGCCTGTGAAATGAAAGCCTAGCTCAAAGTCTAAGTCTTAAAAAGTAGGTTATGGAATTTTTTTAAAAATGTAACAGGAATAATTTTAAATAAGTAGCAGCCATTTTCGTTGTTTTGTCTGTTGATTTGTAGGTGTAGACGCCTGTTCTAAATCCATTTGGGTTGGATTGTTGCCAACAAAAAGAATAACTAAGCAAGTTCATAAAGGGAAGAGAAAGAGGAAAGCACAAAAGGGTCAGAGAAAGCTGAAAAAGTGAGCAAGAAGCAGAGTGAGGAAGGTATAAAGGAAGGAGAAAGGGAGGATGGAAGGGAGGGAAGGAAGAAAAGAAGGAAGGGGGGAGAGAAAAGCAAGCCCTCCCACCTTCCAGCCCGAAGGTGTGGCATGGACGGATGACTCAGTGCGACCTGGGGCGGTGGCGCCAGGATTTACGGCCCAGGCTGTGTCCTCACCCGGGCAACAGCTGGTAGGCAGCGCTGTGGCCGTGGCGGCGGCTCTCTGGCTTGGCGGGCATGGTATCTGCTGCACAACGAGACTGGTCACGGAGCCAAGATCCGCAGCTCGGCTGCCGCTCCCGCTGCTGAAGAAGGCTCGAAGATCACTTCTGCTGAGTCAAGTCTTTCCAAGGGGATTTAGGAAGCAAATGACGCTCTGAAGGGTGGAGATTCTTCTGGGCAGTTCTTCGGGAAACAGTGCAGTTGATCTCTGTGTTAATCCGCTCCTTGCTAATAAATGCGGGCAAAGGTGGAGACCCCACCTTCAATACAGACCTCAGCACTCTGGAGGAAACCTCCTAGTTTTAGTCAAAAACAGTGGGACTAAAGAAGTGAAAAACCGAGAAAAAGAATAATAAGGAAGAAAAATGCCTTTGGACATATATTTCTAAATGAAAGACAGATGCATACAACTTTCCATGCCAGCGAGGCTGCTGTGTATAAATAGGAGGAGTGCAAGGTAAACTACCAAGAAAATGACTCATCTGGGCAAGAATAAGAAAAGAGATCAAGTGTTCCTGAACTATTAGTAACTCGAAATTGCAGCCGTATGCAGAGTGCTTCAAAGCAGCCCTCTCCAGGCTCTGACCTGTGATGAATGTGTGACCAGCACTAACTTCAGGGAATGCAAGCCGGAATATTCCGGAGAATGTTTAATATGTCTAGCCCACATATATCTGTTCATTTTTCAAAGACACAGAAAATATATTAACTATTTCATAAACAATTGTAGGGTAGCAATGAATATTTTCAAAAGAAATTCCCATTATTTCTTACCTCCTTGCTAGCTGAGCAGATATTGACTGAGCACCTGCTCTGGGAGAAAGAAGAGGAAGAGGAGGAGGAGGAGGAGGAAACAGTGTGCAATATCAGAGTTCCAATATGACTGCCCAGAGGAGATGCAATGATACGATACTCTAACATGATTCAAACTTCACCAAACTCAAGGTCAAGACCAATGTCAGCAACCCTATACAGGACTCTGTACTAATAGAGGCACTAGTTCAGACTTGACTGCAGATACAACAGTGTATTTTAAAAAAAAACAGTGCTACAGGTACAAATTCTGAATGATGAATGTGATCATGATGTATACCTAAAATGTACCTATTAACTTAATGGAAAAACCTTTAAAAATAATGCATGTCATTTGGATGTGTAAGCTTACTCGTCAATGTTGTTGGCTTGTAAGCCATCTAGTAAGTTAGTAAAAGACACTCTGTGTGTGTTTTAGATGGGTCTTGGAGGTATGACACTGGAGTCTGTACCCGGTCCCTCATACTTCACTCTCTGCCAGTTTCCCTGCCTTCTTTCCACCCACCATGAGGTAGGGCCTTTCCATCCTGAGCTGGAGCTACCCATGGAGCTAGTTAACCATGGACTGACTCCTCTGCAACCATGAGTCACATACATCCTTCCTCCTTAAGATTACAGATGTTATGTATGCTATCCATCAACCTGAAATCTGTTATTTTCTTCACCTAGTCTTTAACGCTTATGAATATGAGGGAGTTCATAAAGTCATGACAACTTCACAATCTAAAGCATTTAGTTTTGGTGGAAACTGTTAACTGGTCTCCAGGGTTGCTGCCCGTTGGTACCAACTCTTTCACTGCCTCTCTGGCTCCTCAGCTCCCATTCTGCTGTGGTGTCGATGTCTCCTCTCTACTGTGCGTGATCTTTTTCTGTGTTCTCTAGAGTCTCAGCTGTGCAACTATGTGTCCATGTCTCCTTATTCCAAAATGTGCAGAAGGATTGGCTCAGCAGAGATAACACTTTAGAGATATATTTGAGCCGATCAGGGGCCAATGGCTGAAACACATAGCATGGACCTTGTCCCGGGTGTTTCCTCAGCCCTGGCATCTCACCTCCTGTGGTCTGGCTGCAGCCTGTGTGGAAGGAGTGGCACTGGCAGGTTTGCTCACTGCAGGCCACATGGTCTTTAGTGTTCCAGCTGATGTTACTGATGAATCAAGTGGTTCCACGTGCTCTAACTTCAATTATAGAGCGACATTCCATGTAGTATCAGTTACTTGGAGTAAAGTGTTGTCTTGACTAACTATAGAATAATTTTCATTTAAAAGGAACAATGAATTTCAATTCTTCTATTTTTATGACTAGTTTCAGGGCATGTAGAAAAATTAAGTGATCTTGTCTAGTGTATATCAGGGGCTAAGACCCAAATCTGTGGATGTCCTTTATAATGCCCTTTCTACTGCATATTTATTGCACATGCTCTCAGTACAATTTATCAATTCAAATAAACCACATTGCCTTTAATATCCTAGTGGCACACAGCCATTGCCAGTATTCTACAGAATAACCTCACCCCCACGTGCAACTGTTGGAGAGTGGTGCTTTGATGTGGGTCAGGTATCCCTCAGCGCTCACGTGGGTGGCTGCCCAAACTGAAGGGTGGGGAAGTAACTGGGCCACGGAGTTGCTGACTTCACCAAGTGAGTCAACTCACTTCCAGGATCACAGTTTGCTGGCATCACTGGGAGGCATGGAACCAGGAGGCGGGGCCCAGTTGGAGCCAGTGGACGTGGGCATGTGACCTTGGGGACCCCACTGCGTGAAGCCCCTTCCTTCCTGAGGTTCCTGCCCCCTGTGTGTCTCACTGCCCCGCGGTGACCCGCTTTGCCCCTCTGCACCTTCCTCCCTCCCACCACAGTGTTGTGTCTCCTCCACCCTGCGGCGATGGGACCAGCCCAGCACAGACCAGAGCCTGGAAACCAGGAGACTAGATAAATCTTCCCTCCCTTAAGCTGCTCATGTCAGGTATCTTGTCACAGAGACTCAGAGACAAAAAGCAAAGCATGCTATTCTGACACAATACTGCTTGTTGATACCGCAGATGCCGAGCAGGGACCATGATGCAACGTGGTTGAACCTCAAAGCCACGCTAACTACAAAGTGAGACTTGAGAGACTGTGTCACGTGTGACTCCAGTTCTGTGAAACAGTCATAAGTATAGATTTATGTAGCTAGACAAAGAGTATCAAATACACAGTATTTAAATTTTAAATTTTACTATAGTAAAAGACACACTACTAATCGCCTCTGAACTCCTCTTCCTTGTGTCCAACACAGTCATCCCATCATTCTTGCCACTCTGAAGCAGTTCTACAAGTCATCACTTTTTGCAGTACCAGGGATCAAACTTGGGCGCTTGTGCTTCCAAGGTAGATGCGGTACCACTCGAGCCAAATCCCCAGCATGCTAGGAGTCCTCTTTCAAGAGTGTCTTTACAGGGCGTGCTCAAAAGTGCCATCCAACCAAAAGCAGGCTCCAAAACACATGACCATGTGACCCTATCCACTTCATTCACTGACTTTGGCACCATGCAACTCTGGCTTTTCTCCAAAGTCAAAATGACCCTAAAAGGTAAATGTTTCTAATTAATGCAGGACACAGAAGCAGCTGTCTCAGCATGACTAACCATAAGAAGATTGATTAGTGCTTATCTCAGACCGGTCCGCGAAAGTGACCACAAAGAGAGATCTCACAACGATCTAATGAAAATGTTGGAAATATTATAAAGTTTTAGTGTTGCTTTTACAATTTTGCAAATTTACTAAAAAATTATTCAATTGTACGTTTAAAATGACTGAATTCTCTAATAAATAAATGATGTTTCAATAAAGTAGCTAGACAACAAGCAAAAATGACAATATACAATATACAATATTTTCACACTAAGCTTACCTGCTTTCCCAGCTTGGATCAACCAATTATAAGACCAACAATTTCAACAGCAATAAAAATTCAATCTGTGCAGAACAGCATGCCAATACAAAGTAACACCTAAGTGCCAGGGATAGAATGACATGTGGTGGAGAACTTTCCAGCTCCCCATGCACCAGACCCCAGATGCTGGTAGCCTGTTGGCTCCTCTTGCCCTGGGGCTGTCTCAGTTGGCTGTGACGAAGAGTGGCCAGGCCATCCTGGGGCCATCACAGAAGGACCGTGCTAGGCAAAGGACCGCGCACATCTGGATCCCGTGGAGTGAGCTCGAAGTGGAACAACCTGAAAACACCCCGTGCATGTGGGGAAACATCTGCCCTGTAAATCGTTACTGGTTCGTGCATGTGACTCTGTGTAAATTTAGATCTCTAAAGCGAATCCAGTCTCTCTGTGACTTAATAGAGGCAGACAAGACTCCCCTGAAGGGAAGTGAATTCAGAGCTTTAAAGGGTGGGAAGCGGAAACAAAATATTTCTACTGAATTAAAGAATTGTTAACTTTGTAGTAAAAATAAGGCTTTTATCTCCATTAAAATGAATATCATTTTTGCAAGCCGAAAGCTGGCCTTCTGGCTTCCTGGTGTCTGGCATCGCCTAGAGTGGAAAAGGAAGCAGGTATTCTGCAGACAGGCTGGCTTCTGCACATTGCCACCAAGTAGTAAAACTCCTTAAATCTTTGAAAATACCAATTTGCAATGGAGATGAATTTAGTTTGGAAAATTCTGCTTTAGTCTCAGGAATGGTACTAAACCATCTGAACTGCTTCTCACCTATACTTACTCTCTAGGATTTAATACACACCTTTGCTACCAGGAGGATTTTTCTAATTCTTCTATCTCTCCTTTGTGCATTTTCAAGCCTTAAGATGTCTGGAAGCTAAATGGCTTCAGAAACCCAGACTCTTTCTTCACCACTGTCAGCACTGGGGTTTTTGGTTTGTTTTGTTTTTTAATTAAATTCTTTACTGCTACATTTTATAGACAGCTCACAATCACATTCAACACTGGGGAATTTGTAACCATATAGGACATGAGTTAATTCTCATTTTTACCCATATCTCTACCACCCCTACCAACCCCCAGCCCTTTTTCTTTTTCTTTTTGCTTCCTTTTTCTTTTTAAATCATATTTATTTTTTTCCTCTCATTACTTTCCCCTACCACTTTCCCTTTGAATATTTCCTATTTCATAAAATCTATCATACATTATAGAAATCATTTACATCTACAGGTTCTCATACCAGAGAAAAGACATGGTATTGCATATTTGTGACCTATTTATTTCACCTATTAATGTGTCCTCAAGGTGTGTCCATTTGTGCATAAATTACTCAAACTTGGTATTTTTTTTGTTTTGTTTGTTTTTTTTTGTTTTGTTTTTTTTGAGACAGGGTCTCGCTTTGTAGTTCAGACTGGCTCTGAGCTCACTATGTAGCCCAGGCAAACCTTGAACTCAGCAATCCTCCTGCCTCTGCCTCCCGAGTACTGGGATTACAGGCGTGAGCCACCACACCCGGTGACTCAAACTTGTTCTTTATGGCAGAGTAATACTCCATTTTATTTTTTAAAAAACCACATCTTCTTTATCCAGTTTTGAATATGGTAGACACTCAAAACTGTTCCTAGAATAAATGAGGCATGCAGAGACACTCAGGAGGCTGCTTCTTTGGATACCACACGTGATAGTTTCCACACTCAACAGATCTAGGGCTTACATTCTAAACAGAGCTGCTCTACTTCCACACCATTAGCATTGTGAGTCCTGTAATTTTTTGTTGTGAAGGACTTTCTTGTGCATAACAGAGTGCTTAGCAACATCTACCCACTAAATGCCAGGCATACCCACCACCATGACCAAAATGTCTCCAGACATTCCCTAATGTGCGCTGAGAGCACAATCTTCCCCACTTGAGAGCCACTGGCCTAAGCAGCTTAAATGATATAGTTTCCAGGAATCAGGAAAAACCGAGCCACTGATATTCAGAACAGCATTTTCCCCATGTCATCTCTCTAGACTAAATGTTTCAATTGGTTGGAAGTGAGATCTGGGTTGTGGACTCTCTAAAATAACCCTGGGCACTATACTAAGACAGGAGGTGCACAATTGCACCTGCCCTTCAATAACCGCATGTCTAATTTGAAGAAAAAGACATAAATGTTTGGAAATAAAGTCTATCAAAAAACTCATGGCTACAAATTGATTTAACCCAAATCTTCTAAACTAAAATATACATTCTTGATCACTTTATTGTCCTTTAAAAAAAATGGAGCCTATGGGGTATACAGGTCACTGATCACAAGGTCTTCTAAGGTGAGAAGTCACAAGGACTTCTAAGGTGTCAATGCCAACACCTTCCCACAGCAGGAAGGACGGTTTGAAGTCTATGAGGCAAGTCACTAGAAACCTACTCAAAAAGGAAGAACAAAATCTGTGTTTTACTGGGACACAGAACAAATCCATACAATTATCGTGTGTTGCAAATACTTCAGTGTACGAAGACTATCAGAAGAATAACACCGGAAGAAAGCAGCAGGATCACAGTGGAATTTTCTCCAGGAAAAGGTGAAACAAGCTCAGAAAGGAAGGAAGGGCTGTCACTTTCGGCTCTGACACTCATAGGCTGTGCTAAAGAAAACATTTCTGGCATATTTTTAGCCTTATTATGGAAAATGGACCCTGCTGGGTCACACGGACAAGCTTCCAATCCAATACGAGTCAGAAATGCAAAAGGAAAAGAGCCTGGGAAAGTCTTCCCCTGCTCACATGGAGCGGAGAGGATAGCACATTCCCCTGTCCAGCCTATGATTAAGATGAAAGGCAGGTTCCCCTCCCTTCTGCCATGTGGGGCTGTGGTTAACATTCCATCCCTTTTGTAGCGACCTGATCAGTCTAATGCAACACGTTTTTTTAAGGAAGAAAAGAAAGAAAAAATGTTAAACACACATTTTATTTTCTTAAGTGTTTCATAGGAGGAGCTATTTCAGTTTCCGCTATTTTTAACTCAGTTAAAATATTTTTCAAATATCCATTCTTTACAAGAACCAAAATACAAGCCTACCTGTCTTCCAAGTTCAATTTTCTTCATTGCTCAAGGTGCTGTTTTGTTGCTGCTACTGCCTCTGATGGCTCAGCCTAAAAATGTTTGGGTTCAACTGGTTCCTCATCCTCAGTTAGGGCATCAAGACTTGGGCAAGGGACCTTTCAGAGAGGGTCACTGTGAAAACCCTCAGGCCTTTGCAGTCTGCTCAGGCTGAAAAAGACCTCAGCACAGGTTTCTACATAGAAGTTCCTGCCCGAAGTGGTGTTGCATACCAGCAGTCTCAGCACTAGGAAAGCCGGGCAGAAGGATTGTGAGTTCAAGACCAGCCCTGGCTACCTAGGAAGTTTAGTAACAACCTAGAAGACATAGTAAGACACTGTGTGAAAAAAAAAAAAAGCAAAACTTGGGCTGGAGATTTAGCTCAGTGGTTCTGGTGCCTGCCTCGCAAGCACAAGGTACTGAGTTCAATCCCTGGTAACCACATAGAATGCAGGGTGTGGTGACTCACGCCCACCGGGAATCAATACCGCATACCACAATGCCAGGCATGGTGGCTCACGCCTGTCATCCCAGCACTCAGGAGGCAGAGGCAGGAGGATTGCTGAATTTGAGGCTTGCCTGGGCTACCTAGTGAGCTCAGGGCCAGCCTAAACTACAAAGTGAAACCCTGTCTCAAAAAAAAAAAAAAAATTAAACTAAATAAAAATTTTTTACAATAAATAAATATGTAGAATTCTTTCCCTTCTACTGCACCTGAAACCCTAACAACCTAAGAAGAATAGTAAGACATACCTAGATTGCAATCTTGACCTGGACCAACAGACAAGCACATGTGAATATTTTCAAAAATTTACATATATCTACATACTTGTACACATATAACTTATATGTGTTGCTGCATATGTTAATTTCTGGAATACACACACATATATGTCTATATATATATATATATATATATATATACACACACACATATATGTATACATATGCATACATTTTATTCTGGTTTGTCCATTGTAAGTCCCCTAAAAGCATTCTTTCAATCTTCTAAAAAACCACAAATGGATCATTACTCAGAAGGTTAACATTTTAAAAACAACAGCCATTTCACTCATAGAGTAACATTATTTGAAATGTGATTATAGTATAATTATTCACATTATGGTGAGATGGAGTCAAAGCCCACATTCACAGATCACTCTGTCTCAAAGAAATCACATTTTGGAGAGTTTTTTAGAAACTTATGGATCTGGCCAAATTATTACCACAATAGCCCCATTCCAACACCCCACAGAGAATACACATCCAGTGAATAAGCAAATAGTTTCAAACTTTCCCAGTTGAAAATGAAGGCCTGAGTTTTCATGTCTGAATTCTCATCAAAGTGTGGGATAAGGAAGTGAATCAGCTCCAGGTAGGATGTGCTGTTCTTACCAAAGTAAGTCACGATACACCCACCCCATGTGGCAACAACCCCCTGCTTTTTCCACGTCTGGCTGTAATAGGCTTTCTTAGTTCTACTAGCCATTCATTTTTGCTTTACCTCTCCCTCTAAGTTCTGCCCTTCCTGCTTAGGATCACCCATCCAGCTCACCCCTGGACGACTCACAGGCGCCATCCAGCCCACACCCATTGGCTGAAGCTCTTGGAAGCCTGCGGTCTTGCTTAGGGACCACCAAACAGTTACTCGCCCCTGAGTAATTAAGAATCCCCAGACCGGGCCGGAGGGTTAGCTCAGTGGTTCCGGCGCCTGCCGTGCAAGCGCAAGGTCCTGAGTTCGATCCTGGGTAACCACATATAATGCTGGGCGTGGAGACTCACACCCACCAACAATCAACACCGCATACCACAATGCCGGACGTGGTGGCTCATGCCTGTAATCCCAGCACTCGGGAGGCAGAGACAGGAGGATTGCTGAGTTCGCGGCGGCTTGCCTGGGCACCATAGCGAGCTCAGGGCCAGCCTGAACTAGAAAGCGAGACCCTGTCTCAAAAAGCAAAAAAAAAAAAAAAAAGAATCCCCAGACCAAGCCTTCCAGAGATGAATTCAGGGGCTGTTCATTCATCAGCATTCTTACTCCTAAAAGTTAGACCTTCAAAATTCTCACTGGTGAGATACAAGACAACAAGAGAGAAAGGATTCGCTTCATAGTTCATACATGTGAGAATATTTTTAAGATTGCTGCACTTTACAGGTAGGGTTAGCTTTTGGCAAGTTGGGTGAATAAGAAACAAGGATGTACGAAAGAAGAGTATGAGAGAGTTATGCATTCCTCTGAGTGACCAGTAGGATAGAAAAGAGTTATTTGTGATGGCAGTTACTAAGTGTGAGCTGTTGCTGAAGAAAGGAAGTTAGACCGTGCTGAATGGTTCACATTAGGTAGGGTCAGTGTGGGAACAACACAAGGCTCGGACTAACTCAGTAAACAGTAAGCAGCAAGGAGACTTGCTCTGAAACCCAGTAAATCCCTTTTGTGCATAGTATGCACTGCAGCTGCTGTTGGCTCTAACACAAACCACTGGAAGAAAATTCCTCTTTGTTTAGGCTCATTGCTTCTAAGTATGCAAAGCTGCTAACTGACAGTGAGAGAACAGTTAATGTCCTCACTGGCCATTCAGATAAAAGATGAATTCAGAAGGACTCTCTTACCAGGGATGGTGTCTGCACAGGCCCGACCGCCTGGACGTGACTGGTAGTGGCCAGCCAGCCTTGCAGTTCTTCCCTCCAAGCCCCTCGGACGACGTGGCCGCTCGGCCGTGGGAACAGTGCAGCTGCTCCAGGAGCAAAGGGGAAAACGAGCAGAGAGAGGACGTCCTGATGCCGTGGAGAGCAGAGCACCTTCAGAGGGCCCCAGCAGCGCCGGGCCGCCCTCCCGGCAGGAGTGCGCGAAAGGAGACCAGGACAGTTGTTAGCGGTTCTTTGAAATAAACTCAGATTTCTTCCAACCATGTGGTGCTACGAAATGGCCTTATTACAAATGATTGTCCAGCATCAGATGAAAAGTATGGCTTTTGAATTCATGCAAAAGAAAGTTCTCAATGGTGCCTCGTTCAGCTGGATGTTAAAAAATAAAGGGTAGAAGGCGCCTTAAAGTATCATGTGGGCAAATCATCATCATCTTTGTCATCGTCATCAAAGTGGAGGATCTGAGATTTTTCCTTTTTCATGTAGTTCTGTGCAGTTAGCTTGCCTGTGGAGCCATCTACCTAATTCTGTTTTATTTGATCGCTGACTTTCACTGTTCTTCTGGTTTGTCCACGGTAAGTCCCCTAAAAGCACATTCTGTGCAAGACTTGGTTACCAGGTGGCCGGCTTTCCAGGTGACTGTGAGGTACCTAACTCATTAGTAGGTTAATCTGCTGATGATATCATAGTTTGATAGCTTTTGGGGAGGAGGCAGAAGTGGGACCTAGTTGAAAGAGGTGACCAGGGTCTATGACCTTAGGGATGGGCTTATTCCTTTTTCTGTCCTAGGTGTGTGTGTCTCCCCCTCCCCCTCCCCCTCCCTCCCTCCCTCCCTCCCTCTCTCTCCCTCTCTCCCTGCCTCTCTCTCTCCCTCTCTCTCCCTCTCTCTCCCTC
>PVIC010008666.1:0-47629 GCA_004025085.1 Thryonomys swinderianus
CAAAAATATGCTTTCACAGGTACAACTATGTCTGTTTGAAGGAAACTAGACTAGGATTAAAGTCAATGGTAATGAAAACACTGTAATCAATAAATTCATCACCTAATTTGCTAAGTGGGTCATCAAGTTAGTCATCCTGTGTGAATGAAGTATTACTATTACTAAGTCAAAAGTCTACTAATTTTTCCAAATGAATTGATTATTTACTCAGCATTTCCCAGCCTTTCCCAAATAGAGGGACCTCTTTTACTGAAAATGAGTCACAATTTCTTCAAAATAGTAATTATACCAATGGATGGAATAAACATAAAAGCTGCTATGATTCAGAATGTTTTAAAATAGATTTACATTTTCTTAACTTAGGCATTAACAATGCATTTGAGAAAGACTTTTGCCTATTCTTGTAGACATGAATGTTTCATCCAAAGACTACCCTTAGCAAACACACAGGTTTATGGATCCAATGTGATAACTACTCTCCCTGCACCTTCTGGTCTGGGACTGTGTGTTCGTAAGCACATGGGTCTAGTTTAGGTTAAGAAGGAAAGGGGAGTGTTTGAAGGCAAAATCTACATTCCATTCATATTTGCATTCCTAATAGCATTATACAGACAACAGGTAATTAGATATTAAATGGACAGGTTCTTTGGAAAGAAACAATGCATTACATGTTTTTTATCTCAAAATATTTTGAAGAGAATGAGTATCTGAAATAAGGATACTGAAGAATGCCTTTCAAAATAGAAAAAAAATTGAGTTGAAAGTATACGTGGGGACACATATGTTGCAGAGATCGTATTACAAGTACAAACTTCTAGATATCTCTGATGGTATACTTTAATATCACCCAAGGTTGATAAAAACGTCATGCATCATACAACATTCCAATGCAACAGATTTTGCAATAAAGTTCCTTGAAATTTTGCAACCTTACTCTTTCAGAAAAGATGTAATTTAGTTATTTAAAAAAATCAATGATGACAAAACTACTTCATTGTTGTAAATCACAAAAGTTATAGCTTTTAAATTCAAAACCAAGTCACTGTATGACATGTTATTAAAAGAAATAAAGGAAAACAAACTCAAGACCTTAGAAATTAAAAAAAGATAATAAAAAAGAAGGCAAACCGAATGAAACAAAAGTCTCAGGCACTGTGGAGTTGAGTTAATGTCTTTCTGAGATCTTAGTTTTCTACAATTTTCTGAGCCAAACCCAAGAATTAAACTTTCACGTGGTTAATGCCAAGGCGCTCATTTTAAAGCACTATTAAAAAAATGTAGTTTTTGCCCAGTGGGAAAGGTTTAAATGTTCTGATGCAGCCATTACACATTTTTATGAGCCCAAACCAAAACTGAAAATTGGTTTTGCTCCTGTAATGTTAATAACAAGCATCACTGTACCCCAAACTTGACGCTTTTCCCATGGACAAATTAAACATTCACATACATAAGTTCAGGTAGCATGAAGAGAAAAATTATAGCCTTTTAAAAACAAAGATCTTGTTGTTGTTCCTGTTGTTGTTGTTGTTGTTGTTTCTAATAGAGTTTTGGGCCAGAACAGATATTCCCCTATGAAGAAACTGATACTTGAAATGTCATTAATGTCATTCTAAAATATCTCCTGGGCCAAAGTTACAATTTACCACTGGAAATGCTTGGCACTGGCTCAGAAAGGAGATGAGAAGTAGGCTCCCCATCTACTGGGCTGTGTCCATAGCTGACCAGCAGGAAAGAGTGGGCTGTGTCATTATTTGTCGAGCCTCGTCTGTGGAAAGGTGCCTGCTGCCTGACCGGCAACTCCAAAGGCATGCTCCAGCAGGCCTGCCAACCTGGCTGCCTGACAGCCCCTGTTCATTTTCCTGTCGTGGCGTGCCGCAGCATTTGTACCACTCAGTTTTGCCTGCACAGTGTTATCAGCAGGAGCCAAAGCCTTTTCTTGTTGCTGGTAATAATGAGATGCACAAAGGAATGGCAGGGAGAAAAGTAGCAAAGAGGCAAGGCTAGGGGGGAAGGAAATTAAGAAAAGCTTTGTACTGTTCAAAAGTCTAAGATAAGAACTCCTTACCTGGCTTCTCCGCCCCCTCAGAAATTCCTGTACATGCATTTGAAGAAAAGGATAAGTGGGCATAGTTTTAAGTTCTGGAATATTCCTCTATTGGGGGGGGAGGAGTTTTCAGGTATTTTCTATTTGCTTGTAGGTAGAAGGGAACTCAGAGATTTCTATAGGACATCAGGTTTGTTGGGAAAGATCTAAGGGTGGGTAGGAAGGCCGGTAATAGGGCACTGTATAGGTATATATATATGTACATATATATACACACATACATATATGTATATATACATATGCATATGTGTATATATACATATATGCATGCATGTACATATACACATATGCATTTATGTATATACATATGCATATGTGTATATGTACATGCATGCATATATGTATATATATATATATTTTTTTTTGAGACAGGGTCTCACTTTGTAGTTTAGGCTGGTGCTGAGCTCACTATGTAGCCCAGGCAAGCCTGTAACTCAGAAATCCTCCTGCCTCTGCCTCCCAAGTGTTGGGATTAACAGGCATGAGCCACTACACCCGGCACTGTGGTATGTGTTATTGATGGCTGGTGGGCATGAGTCCCCACGCCCAGCATTGTATGTGGTTACCGGGATCGAACTCAGGGCCTTGTGCTTGCGAGGCAGGCGCCAGAACCACTGAGCTAAATCTCCGGCCCCAGGCTCTATTTTTTTTTAAATAATAGAATAAAAAATAGGTTTTTAGAAGATTGAAACTTGGAATGAGGATGCCATGGTGGGAAAAACAAGCTCAAATGACAGTTGAAAGCAGCAAAGGAAGGAAGTTGTCTTTCTATCGTGACTAACTGAAAAGTGTGTTTCTTAAAAGAGGGTGATCTGGATATTCACACCACCCTCCCTCAGATACCTACCTTTTCATACACTTAGTGTTTTCAAAGAAAAACTTAGAATATTACTACCTATCTTTTAAAATTTTGTTGAGAATTAAAGCCACTAGCCAGGGATCAGGAAAATTACAGACCACAACTGTATGTCTGCTTGCTCTCCCCATATGTCGTGTCCTGCTCTTCAACATTGGAAACTTAGCCTTTTGATTATCTGGCAGATTTCAAAATTCAACTCTTCTAGCTGGGCGTGGTGGCTCACGCCTATAATCCCAGCACTCAGGAGGCAGAGACAGGAGGATTGCTGAGTTCCCAGCAGCTTGCCTGGGCTACATAGTGAGCTCAGGGCCAGCCTGAACTACAAAGCAAGACCCTGTCTCAAAAAAAAGAAAAAAAAGGTTCAGCTCCATGACTCCTAGCCACACCTCAGACACAACCCTCCAACTGGAACTCATTGCCTACTTTTTTCATAAGAAAAAGAAAGACTACAGCTAAGGAAAATCTTCCAACATGGCAACTTCCCCATAGAAATCATTTCCACACAGCTGCAGCCCATGTTCTGTCTGCTTGGTTCCCTGTCAGCAGAAATGTGATCCCTCCCTCTTAGGCCTTGTCTGCCAAGGCAGGTCAGGCTGGGTTGAGTACTGGCTGAACCAGTAGATGTCAGCTGCACACACCTGTGGGTAGAATCAACATCTGGCCAGCTTAAATCTCCAAGGGTCACTTGGTTATTTTAATGCCTCACCAAAAAAGCTGATGTTTCCTGTGACCTCCTCCACAGGGAAACTTCCAGTTGAACTGGGCAAATATGTTTGGTTAAAACTGTTTAGAAAAAGACCCATTTGCTACCTGGCAGCCCAATGTTATGAACAGCATGATAATACTGATCAAAGTCAAACTGACTTCACAGTCATCCAAACCTACTACCCTCCTCCAGTCTGGCTTCTTTTACAATGAAGAAGGTTACAGTTATAATGGTGATTACTTCTCTTTTCTTACCCTCACTTCTGGAACAATCCCATGGATAAGTGCCTGCATGTGCATTCTGGTGGACTAATTCTGTGACTGTTATTTCTGCTTGTTCATAACAAACCTTTCTGTGATCAGTTTATTGGAAAAATGACATAAATAAAATAACAACAATGGAATAACTGATTGCCTATTGTTAAGATATATGCCATGTAGATTCATCAGTTCCACATTTCATTTTACCTTCTCAATTCAGATGCATCAAAAGACTCATGCTGCTTAAAAATCTACAGAAACTAAAAGAGACTAGAGGTTTTTCAAGAAATCAGTTTAGGTTCTGACATATTTATCAGAGAGTTGGGTTTTCCCCTTCTATTATCTTGACTCAGTGTGTTGATACAAGAATTTTCAAGAAGATGTTATAATTCCATCTGTAAAGATGACCTAATGCTCAAAGGGCCAAGGAGAGCCCTAGAATTACAGACCCATGACATGGGTGAGATATTTTTTAACTCATTCTGGCAAAGGCCTGTGGGTGATGATTACCTGAGACGGACAGGAAGTCATCTACCGAAGTGATGTCATCCACTGCCTCCGTCAGCACTCGGACCTGTTTCTCCCACTGATCTTTGAAGACGTCCATGTTATCCTGAGCAACCTTGCTCTGCGGTCGCGCTGCCAGTGTGAGAGCAGCATTGATGACCTATTTGACAGAAATAATCCAGGACCAGGATGAGCACTTTTTTCAAAAGGAGGAGCAGGGCAACATCATGTTGAAATCTTGTGCCCTGAGGGTTCTAGAGATAAATGGGTTGTGCTGGACAGTCAGAAACATGAAAGATACAGTAGCTCATAATTTACCCTTAGTATTAGTTTTGCTTCTTCTTTTTAAGATACGGTAATTAGTCTCAAGTTTCAAAAAGTATTGGCTAAATAAATGCCATTTACTTAGTGCAGATGTGGGAGAAACATAACTCCTGCTTTCTACATGTGCAAGCTTATAATTTATTTGTTGAGATGAGGTAAATAGATGTGGAGCAATTTAATCACAACCCAAAGCAAACAGAGCAAAGTCAATATGAGTGGAAAAGGTGATAATTGCCACAGCAATTCTGAATACATGGAGTAATTACAACACTTTTTTGAGGAAGGTAGAACTTTAAATAGCCCAGGTTTGATGGGAAATATTTTTCATTTAGAAGAAATGAGAAAAGGAGGGAAGGGATAGGAAAATTTGAACCCAGAGGGTCCCAAATGTCAGGTCACCAAAATACTTGAAATGAAGTGAAGAAGGTTTACCTGGGGACACAGGCTGTCGATCTGGGTGGCCGCCATTCGGACCAATTTCACCCCTTCCTCGTTGTTGGAGATGGAACAGGCTAAATTGGCAACCTACATTGAAGAGGACACTGGTAAAAATCATGTGAAGTGAAGGAAAGTTTACAGTTCCCTGACTTTGTATCCCTGCTGGAAAATACCATTTCCAGGAGAATCTTTCTTAAGAATGATAAGGGAATCCTTCTGTGCAAAGCCAAATATTACTACTTCATATGCTAATGTAGGTTTTTCTGCCAGAAGACCAGATTGCTTGCTAATAGCAAGTAATTTCTTCAAGATTCTTAATCATACACAATGATACATTTTAAGGGAGTTGCTTTGAAATGTTTTCCCTGACTGGATGCCCTGATCTGTCCGCACTCTTTCTTGAGCCCCTTAAGATCCATCACAGGAAGCCGAACATACGGTGCTTACCTATAACCAGTGAATGAAATGCTTCAGGCAATGCTTTGGATTTAAAAGAGACCCATTGTATGTGACAATCAGAATGATCTGCCCACAGGATCCCAGATCTGCCTAAAGGTGCTAGTTTACTGGTAGCCAATGCAAGTACCTTCCAGGGCAAATGAAAAATGCTCAGAAAAGGCTGGTATGACTCAACAGGAAGTGATGGAAGGTGAAGCAAATTATAGTGTGCCAATCCACTATAAATGCACAGAAATTTGGTTTGTCAAGAACAATATCCAAGCCAGAACAGTGGAACTAAATCTGAGTTCCCAGGTCAAGCAGTTCATATGTCATGCCTTCTTATGAAGGAGTAAAAGCTGGCAGTACAATGTCAGGCTGACTGGCCAAGGCCAACCATACAGAAAGGTACCATCAGAACCCCGATCAGGTTGCTGTTCAGAAAACAGGAGGTTAAAGACTAGAAAGGTCAAAGAGAGGAGAAGGACACAAGGGCTGAGGGCAGCAAAGCAACTAGAACAAGTGGTTAGCTGGGAGAGACCTTTGAAGCCTCCAGGCTACCTGCCCTTTGTATCCTGCTCTACTGTTGTTTCCAAAGCCAGGTTTCTTCCTTTGGGTTTACCGTGCTATGTGTGTGTGTGTGTGGGGGGGGGGGGGTACTAAAATATACTACATGTGTATGGGGTTTACCCCAAAAAGAAATTAGGTGATTGGAGAAGAGGAGAGCACACATAGCTCCAGGCTCAGTCATGAACCCACTATGTAATCACTTTGCCTTCCAAGGGCTGCACTCTTAGAAATGACATGGGGTGTTGGAAAAAAAGATTACCATCAGTGAAACATTAGCATAGGAATCCCTCTGTAAAGTTTTCAAGATGAAGGATACATTGTGTCTGTTAGAGGGATAATATGTAAGAGAAGTATAATTTAAGTGAGTTACAAATAGGAACGTGTTTCTATCTTACAATCTTTACCTTTAGCTCTTCAGAAACTTCTTACTATATTTAGTTTTTAAAAGCAGTCTGACAAAGGGCTTCTAGAATACATACAGAGCTTAAAAAAATCTGTCCCCCAAAATTTAAAGACCCAGGTCAAAAATGGGCATCTGAAATGAACAGACACTTTTCAGAGGAAGAAGTAAAAGTAGCTAAGAAGTATATGAAGAAATGCTCAACGTCACTGGCCATTTGAGAGTTGCAGATGGAAACAACTCTGGGATTTCATCTCACTCCACAAAGAATGGCTGCTGTCTTGAAATTAGCCAGCAACAAATGCTGGTGAGGTTGTGGAGAAAAAGACCTCTACTGTTGGTGGAAATGTAGACTAGTACAACCATTATGGAGATCAGTTTGGAGATTCCTCAAAAAACTAGGTTTAGAGGTTCATTTGACCCTGCTATTCCCCTATTGGGTATATACACAAAAGAATTACAAGATTCCTATCAGAATGACATATGTGCACCCATATTTATAATAGCTCAGTTTGTGATAGCTAAATCTTGGAAACAACCCAAATGCCCATCAACTCTAGATTGGATAAAGAAGATGTGTTTTTTTAAATGGAGTATTACTCTGCCATAAAGAATGATGAGATTGAATCATTTATACTCAAATGGACATACCTTCAGGACATACTCATAAGTGAAATAAATAGGTCAAAGATGTACAAATATCATATATTTTCTCTGATATGAGAAACTGAAGCTATAAATGTGTCCAAGAAGGCTTGATTGATATTGTGAAATAGTAAATATTCAAAGGGTAATGGGGCTTAGGGGTAAAGAAGAAAAAAATTGATGGTAAAAAAAGGAAATAATGCTTGTGTATATAAGGGTGGGAGAGAGGGAGGGTGGGTAGGGGAGGGGGAAATGACAATTTGTGTCATATACTGGTACAAATTTTCAGTGTGGAGTGTAATTGTGATGTGTGTATATATAATGCCAATAAAATGTAAAATAAATAAATAAGTCCAAGAAAAGTGATTGTGTCTTGTGCTTTTCACAGAAAGGATGCTACAATCCCAGGGTTCTTGGTAGACACACAGATATTAATAATGCAATTCATCAAGGACTAATAATGCAAGTTTGTTAACTTCATCTTCCTTTGAGAGGTCACATTATCTCCATACTATTCATTTTTTTTCTTTTGGTTATAATTATACTCTATTTTATTTTGTATTTCTTTTGTTTCAATTTTTATTAGTACGTTTATAGTGTCTGGTAAGTACATTCCTCATTGGTAAGTTGATACATGTACACAACACACCTCAATTCTTTTTCACCTCCTTCTCTTCCCTCTTTCTGTCTCCAACTCTTTGTCTTTATTTTTGTGCAGAAGATGTATCTCTCTATTACTTATTTTTTGTTTTGCTTTTCATTTCTAACTTGGGTTTCTTATATACGATAAACCATCAAATATTTTAGTTTGCACAATCTCTACTATCTACAGAGGCGGAATATACAGCCCTCAACAGATGAATAAATAGAGTATAGTATTTATAGATAGTGAAGTACTACTCGGCCATAAAGAAAAATAAATTTGAGTCATTTGTAGAATAATAGATGAAACTTGAGACTAAAATAATTTTAAGTAAAATAAATCATTTTATATTTCACATGTCTAATTCAATGCAGGCCAAACAGGTAATCTACATATGTGTTTACTAAATAATTGAAAGAATACTTTTACATTAAATGGAACTTTTGTATATCGTGGTGTTTTGGAATATATGACACTGTGCTCCTTTCAATAACTAAGCTGGTAGGGCAGAAGACTGTAGGATAACTCATGTGGAATGTGTTGCATGTGACAGATGCTCTAGGGAAAGGTTGAGTTATATCATAATTTGGCTAGACAATATTTTCATTTTGTCTTCTAACAGACATCTACCAACTCTATTGGTGTTAAACAATGGTTGCTACATTCTGGTCCTTATAAGTACAAAACACAACATCTCTATCTATAGTGGCATAAAAAAACATTTGGGATATTTTGTGCAGTTTTCTGGAAGAATATATGTATTTAAAGTTCTGTCTTTTAATGTTCAGATAGGTTCTTCATATAAATGCTGTTGGGCAAGTTTTCCTTCAGTGAAATGATGGTTTTGGATGATGGTGTTGCTTGCCCTTGACTTTTGTTGTTTGGTGGAAGAGAAATATTTGAGATCACACTTTTGAAAACAGTGGGCAATTACTGAAGAATGTGGTACAACAACATGAAAATTGAAAATGCCCTAGGAACCGAGTCTTAGATCAATAATTCCTTGCATCACTATAAGAAAAGTAAGAAAATACCAGCATTGAAAATAAAATAATGACTGTAGACCAATTCTTCAATGACTGTTAAAGAGAAGCAGGAAGAACCAGATATTATTTGTGTCTTGGAAGAAAGTAACACTACCTATGAAACAATCTTGTAATAAAGAAATGATTAGCTCATAGGATAATCTCAAAATTTTAAGAGATAAAGAAATAAGAAAATAAAATAAAATCATGTAGCTGATATCATAAAAATCTTGATGCTGAGATCCTGGTGAGAGAGAAGTCATATACTCTATTTGTATCCCAAATAAAACAAACCAAAACCTAATACTAAATTAAATCCACAAGTAAAAGTGCACTTATGAAAGCATGGGGGAAATTTAAATATTTGATACTGTGGAGTTATTAATATTTTAAAGTATGTTAATAATATGGTACATTGGTAAGTTTAAAAAAAACTCATCAGGGATTTAGCTCAAGTAGTACTATGCCTACTTTGGAAGCACAACAGCCCAAGTTCCATCCTTGTTACTGAAATGAAAAGGAAAAAAAAAAAAACCAAAAAACAGTTTTTCCAGATGCATAATCAAGACCTTAATAGACAGAACATATTTGTTATTTGCATTACAACTATCAGAGTTTGAAGAAATGGATGGAGAACAAGATTAGCCTCAATTTAAAATTGTTGGATCTGATTAATAATAGTTGATAGCTCATTATATATTCTCCAGTATGGAATAAACTTGAATTGTTTCACAATAAAATCACAGACTATCACATCACTAGCTATGGTAAAAACTGTTCTGCTCCTGTATGAATTTCAAGGAAACACACAGTACAAACTAGAGAGAAATGTGAGTATGGTCTGGCATGGAGGCTTGCAGAAAATGAAGAGCCCCACCCTGGGCATAGCAGAGAACTACTGTCAGTCACAGACACAGCTGTCAGTCACAGCGCTTCCTATGCAAGCTAGTTGCAGGTCACAGGAGTAATCTCACCCTGGGGGCCTTAGGGATGAGAAGAGCTGGACTCTTGCATGGAGGAGATGCTGACCAGTAACATCTATATGCTGACAGTTAACTTTTCTTTTCATATCTTTTGAAATGTTTGCTTATTTTCAAAGAGTTTAAATAAACACTGTTTTGGCCTAGGTCTAGTGTGGAAAACTTAACACCCAGCATACTCTTAGTAGGGAGAACAGTGCTAGGAACATTTGGCAAAAATAAAGACCTGGCAACTCTTGATAGCTCTCCAATTATTTATTCTCTTTAATTTTACTGATCGACAAATCCTACAGTTTGGCAGCCTCCACTTTGCAATGTACTCCCGCTGTTTAATTCCACTTCAAATCAGAAATTCATTTACTGCGTATTCTGAAACATTCTGAAAATACTTCCAATATGACGTGCAAGATTTCAGAATCTCCAGAGGCTTGCGTATTTTAAATTGGCTGTGGACTTGATCCAAAACCCTCCCTTCCTCGTTTTTCTTTGGCTCCCTTTTCCTCACTTCTCACTGTAATAGCTGGCATCATGGTGACTCCAAATACAGTTTTATGTATTTTGAATTCTAAAATTCTGTCAGTAAATGACCCTTAGGGTCAATCTTTGTAAAAGCTCTAATCAAAATATAGCTTGAAATAGCAGCTAATATTTCAACATTAGTTCAAATAGACTGCACACAGTAGGTACTAGATATTTAATAGGAATAATCTCTTTAATTATAGCTCTGATATTAGGATACCAGAAACTGGTCATAAAATAAAATAACCTACTTTTCAAAGTACAATATTTTCTCCCCTATGACCAATTTAATATGCTGGGTGGAGGAAATGAGGAAGGAACAGTAAACTATAATTAATAAACATTTGAATAGATTAATGTCAGTAATGGAATGGTAATAGGCTAGCACCCAAAAGACACTCAGCAATATGATTAAGTTCAACAGGATTTTGGAACTTGGTTAAGTTAATCAAGCAGCTAACATTTATAGAACTATAAACCCAACAGGTTTTGACCTTTCCTGTCTCCATTCTTGAATTCTTTATAGCCTAACTGAGGCAAGTAAGAATGGAAGCTTAGAAAATAATAAAGCCTACCACTAAGGATTGCATGGAGGGCTATGCAAACTGCTCTGGGATTTCTGAAAGTGAAGGAATGCAGGAAGCAGAGACCGTGCTGAACCAGCTGTACTAAATCCCTCTCTGTCTGCTATGAGAGGAAGTTCTCCTCCATAACTGCACACACCAGAAAGGAGGTGAGGGAGCAAAAGCTGGAAAGATGGGGTCTTCCAAATCTGACTTAAGGCCTAAAAAGTAATTTATCATGAGAGAAAGGAGGAAGTTTGGCAGGCACTCAATATAATGTAGTTGCTGACTACAGAAGTCTTAAGAGTTGAGAAAAAGAAGCCATCAAAGTTCTCGCATAGGAGCCTCTAAACATCATAGAGAGGTAAAGCATAGAATTTATGATATTTTTCCTGATTGATTAGTCCAATTTTCTGCCTGCATGAACATCCTGTTGTTCTTTTTTCCTTATATGGGGGCATGGTGTATAAATAGGTACAGCAAATAATAATATCATTAAGAGAACTGGATAGAAATAAGCCAGTGAGGGAGGTGAGATTGATACTTCTAAGTGATTTTTCTCCTTGAAGTGAATTTGTATTACTTGGGTTATCCATTCTCAAATCTTTTAATAAATGCCTTTGCTAAGCAGAAGCAGAGTGGCCATCATCCAGAGACACTGAAAGGATAATTCATTTGTCAAAAATCTGAAACATGAATGGCCCTCTTAAGAATATATTGTGACTGGGCCGGGGATATAGCTCAGTGGCTCTGGTCCCCGCTTGACAAGCCCAAAGTCCTGAGTTGGACCCTGGTACTGAAAAAAAAATTAAAAAGAAAATATTGGGGCCATTTAAATGCAAGAGTTTGCTTTAGTTGTTGTAAGTGATATAGCCTGAAGCTAGCACTCTGCGGTTTGCCATGATGCAATGAAAGATGAGTTTCAAACATAACACCCTGTCCAGTTCAGAGCCCCAGGTGAGCAGGGTGTCACATGTGTGCAACATTTTTGTGTGGACACTGCTGGAGAAATCTACCATCTCATGTCTCAGAAACACCTCACAAAAGTGCCTTGAAGAGTGAACTTTAATTAGACATTAAAAACCTCTACTAATAAACTATGCAGGTATTTAGTCCAAAGTGATATTAGGTACATCAGAAAAAAAAATGAGAACATTTTCTCCTTTTCTGGCCCTGAAAATCAAATTATATTTTTTGATATTCATGTTTCTATTCAGCTCCTAGCACAGCACATATTCAGTGCATTCAACCCCCAAATGCTGTAGCATTTCATTAATTTTTACAGCTTTGGGCATCTTCTTTTAAGAAGAACATACCATTGAAATAAAGCAGAAGAGCAATTTGGAGGTCCATCAAGCATTTGCTCCTCATGTTAATATTTCATCATCACTGTATATTTGAGAATAAAATGAGCTTATTTACTATTTAAAAAGGAAATTATTTGAATTTCTAGTCACCAGTCACATGGCTGTATGAAGCCACAGACAGCAGGGATGATGGCATGAATTCTGTGCAAACTATTACCCTCTCTACCCATCTTGGCAGTGAGGAGTGCTACGGGCTCAGTCTGAAGGCTTATTTACTTCCCTGCATTGATATAATTAGCACAAAACAGGTATTCCTATATATGTGTCTACTTTGCATAGAACTCAATGTTCTTTCAGCACAGGCCTTCTGTATGATAGATGGAATTTATAAATCATTATGCAATAAGATGACGCACTTTCTTGGTACTTTCAGGTGGCAAGACAGAAGCAGCTGTGAAAACAGGGATTTGGCCTCAAGGTGCCAGTGGACTTTGAAGGACAGAGACATGAAAGCAAAATTATTTGGCGGCTACACGAATTTTGTAGAACGTGTCCCTTTCAGGCTGAAGTGGTATGGAATCCCTTTAAAACACAGGGACCAAACATTGGGATGAGGTTGTCAGCCAATTACCAGAAACTGAGGTTCTGAAGGATTAAGGAGACTCAGAATTTAGGGATGATTTGACAGGGGATGGCTGGATCAGCAGATGGGCTTGGGGCAGCATGTAGATATTCTGGATGGGAGGGACTACAAGCCCTGTATTTTCTCGCTTCTGTTGTAAATAACCTATCTGAGGGGGTTACCCACTTTCCGGGCCCCCCTTCTGTCTCTCTTAAGGCAGAAGCTTTCTCTCTCAATAACCTATCTGAAGGGTGCTCTGGATTATTCTTTATACTTATGAGTTTAAAAAACTGCAATCGCTCAGAGCCTGTTCTGCTATTCTTGCCAGCTGAACAAGATGCTTTCATCTCTGAGCCTCAATTGCCTCAATTATAAAAATAAGATGATAACAGCCTTATAAAGTTCTTATGAGATTAAAATAAAAATGGATCAGGGAGCATTTGGCAAATATTATCTTTATGCTCTTTATTGAAAGGTCACTACAAAAGAAATATTTTAATGATAACATGCAACCACTGATTTACTCAGTCCTTCAGTAAATATTGTCTGTATATGCCAGATATTGACAATATAAATTAAATATTATTCATACCTTAGGAAAGCTTATATTTTCAGGAGAAGATAGAATTTAAACAAGTGGAGTCATCTCTCAATGTCTGTGCAAATTGTCTTCAAGTGATTTACTAAAATGGTATAGTATTTGCATATAAACCCTGCATATACTCTCATATACTTTGTTATACCTACATTACTTTTCATACTAATTACAATGTAAATGGTATGTAGATACTTATTATATTGTATTTTTTAGGAAATAAAAGCAAGGAGAAACTATACATATTCAGTATGGATGGAGGGTCCTGGAGTCTGCAGGCACAGAGGGCAGGCTACAAGGTGTTTTAAAATTTCAGGTTGTGATGAACACTACAAAGGAAAGAAAGAGGAAGCTATCACAAAGGGAGGTCTCCTGTATGTATGATAATTTGCACAGTTTGACCCAAAATTATGTTTAGTTTCTGTAAAGCTACAATTTCGGTATATCATTTTTGTCAGTTTCTCACCTCTGATTATGTGCCAATATTTTCTAAATACTTGTTGCTTTTAATGATTAAAATTCACTAAGGTTGCAATTTCATTATTTGTGAAATCAACCCCTTGCTGTCATGCATTTAGGTGAGTCACCAAAACAGTTGCTATTACCAATGACAGAGCAACATAGATCTCTAGGCATCTTGCTTTTGCTCCTGGGAGAAGGAGAATCTCTACATGAAGAAGACTATTATGTCACATATGCGCAGACAGCCACAGAGCTTGCTGAAAGTCCCCAGGAAGGAGCAAACTGTCAGTTCCCCAGAACACCAGCACTGCACACATATCCTTCCTAGTGTGTCTCCTTGATTTCCCTCCCACTATCTTAGTTGAATTAACTTCCAGCTATTCACTGTGTAAGTGAAAATCAGGATTGCTTAAGAATTTATTTTGTGTTACTCTAGATATAGTGTGAGTTCTTACAAAACAGAAGCTTACAAAACATCTTGCACATAGCTGGGATTATAAGTGTTCAATTCCAATTTTGGGGGTTTACTATATCCAACAAATTCTTTTCATGTGACAGCTGTCCCATACCTAAAAAATGAAGAATTAAGAACTCAGTCAGGTCCCCCGGACTGAAAATCCAGAGTTCTTCCTGTCTTGGTGCCAGCTCCAAGTACACAAAGGCCAAACAGAGGATAATGGTTGATTAGTAGAGCTCTTTACCGCCTTGCTGGTACAGTCATGACTTCACACTTTGATTAAAGACATGGATTGCAGCATAAAAAAGGAAACAAGTGAAATATTCAACACATCACACTTAAGAGGGAAGTAGAAATAATTGTATGATGCCTGTACCATTGTAGTTAAGAGTTTAGCATTAAATCTGCAGTCAGAAACTAATGCCAAAGGTATATACACAACATCATGCTAGGTGAAATTACCAAGCACTTTCTTCATGGCCACACCAGGTCTCACACCCTTCCCTGTGGTTGTAAACCTAGGACAACATGAATCTTCACTGTTAGGGCCTTTCTGGGATGTAAAACAGCTCCTTTGCTTGTGTTCTTAAGGACATACACACACAACCATGAGCAAATGCTATTTGCATGCCTCTGCCTAAATTAAAGTGATCAGTCTGCCCTGGTGACTTTAATGGAGGTAATCACCAGCTCATATTCATGAACAAATTGATGTGCCTGCTTCATAGCTGAATCATTCAGCATAAATCTATACCCTTCATATATAAAAACCTCAGTTGCTTAAAATAATGTTATAAAGTATCACCTAATGTCTTCTTGATACTGCTCATCAATAATACATGGTTATGTGCAAAAGATAGGAGATGCTTATCATGGTGTTATTGGAAACCATACAATGAATGTAATGCCTTTTTAATTACTAAAGGCCCCCTGCAATTTTGTTTTCTCCATCTTTACGTGAAAGAATTGAAGTGTTATTACTCTCCACTGTTATTTTGTTTCTCAGCATCTCATGTAAGTAAATAAAATCTTTACTTTTCCAGTGAATAAAACATGCCAGCCTTCGTGTATGTGGGCTGCATATTAGTAGGATGGGCACTCCAGGTTCTGGCTTCATTCATGGAGAAGAGCAGCATTGAACCATCCAGTGCTTGGCATTTTAGCAGGTGCCAAGGAATGTAGGCAGAATGAAGACCCAGGTGAATAAATGCATGCAGCAATTCTCTGTGGCCTCACACACTTCAAGAAAGCAAGTGAGAGGGTGAAGTTAAAACCCTATCTCCAGTACTTATAGAGTCTCAACCTTTCAAGCCAGTACTGGATCTATGACTTCAGTCCCCTAGGCATATGCTTCCAACTTAGTGAGAGACAGTCAGGAAATCCCATTGATGTCTTAGGTTGTCTTTTCCAGGGATGGGAAAGGGACTGTGCCTCTCCCAAGAGACTCTGCATTCTGTCAAGATTCATTTAAGGACTTAGTGTCATCAAAGATTTCTCATTCATACTGGTCAGCGGGAAGCTTTCTGGCCTAAAGACCTTCAGAATTACTGCCTGCATCACTGATTACTATTTACCTCATATTACTGTTTGTGTAGTGGCTATCTGAACACATACATAAACATAGAAGTGGTTACATACACATGGACACTGCAGGTTTTCAGGCAAACCCCAACAATCTCTTTGAGGATAATGGTTGAGTTTCACTCATCCTGGTGGTCCTGGTGTCCCTCTATAAGACTTTCTACAGAGCAAATTTGAATAAGGTGCCAAGGATGCCTTGCTATCCTGGATGATTTCTGATCTCCTGCACCCATCTGACCTTATCTTTTCTGAGTACCACTCTCCTTGATGTTGATTATTTATTTAGCAAAGGATGCTATTTGATTAATCAAAGTAGTTATTCACTAAGGTTATATTTTTTCTTCATAGGTAAAATAACAACTTCACCAAATTAAGGTGTTTCTGAGTCTTCAAGAACTTTGAGTGAAATGTGCACTATACCAACTTTGAGCTTTCCAGGCAAGCCTTTGGGGAAATGTGATGAGGGTTTTTCTATTTCAACTTCACCTAAAACTCTTTTAAACTTCTACTTACACTTTATCATCTGTATTCATAAGTAGTTTTACTGGGACAAGTCTTTGTCTATTTACATATAGTCTACCACTGTTTTTGTACTGAAATGATAGAGTTGAGTAGCAATGACAAAGATTATATGATGCATGGGTCAAAAATAGCTACTATCTAGACTTTCATAAAAAAAGATTGCCAAAATCTAGTTCAGATGGAAACTTGAGCAGAATCAGTTATTTGATTCCTTCAGACTTGTCAGATTTACCATTGCATCTTCATAAATGGGACAAGTATCAAATTATGGCATTTATAATACAAGTATAGTTTAAAAGGTTTATGAAGAAGGGGCACGTGTTTTCAACAAATAAAAATATGTACAATTCTAGGTATACTTCATATTATGAAATCAGAAAAGAATTACTGAGAGAATAGGAGGTGGTCAGCCTAGAGCAGCAGTCTCAGAAGCACCCCTACAATACACTCCATGGACCCATTAGTACACAGAAAATCTGCTGGTGAGACAGAAAACCAAGTCTGAGCTGACAACACTATGTAGCTTTGTGCCCAGTGTAGTCTGACATTTGTCCCCTCCTGATAGTGGAAGCTCACTGAAGGCCCCTCTTTAAATCAATCAAGATTAGGGATGGGTATTTAGCTCAGGTGGTACTGCACCAACCTTGGATGCACAAGGGCCTGAGTTCAATCCCTGGTACTGCAAAACAAAAACAAGGTAAATTAATCAAGATGCCAATTTTGAAGTCTTTCATCTGTAGCCACATGGTAATCTACTTCATCTTTCACCACTCTTGTTCTACCTAGTCCTTTGAGATCTCTGCTCTAATTCAGGCTCTTGTTATTTGCACAGTTGGCCCAGCACAGATATAGAGTACACTCAATAGATGATACTTGTCCCTAGGGGCTATCTGACAAAATCTTGTGCTTGGACACACTGCAGTGGTCATTGGTCAGAAGAGAAGAACTAGGAATTGGCAACTTCCCCTACAACTTCAAAAGACATGTAAGTAGATCACAGTAGTAAGATTTGGGGACATGACCTCTTCTCCTTTGCGGAACAAGGACAAATGTTAAAGAAGTGACTACAGTGCTGGGCATGGTGGTTCATGCCTGTAACCCCAGCATTCGGGAGGCAGAAGCAGGAGGATTGCTGAGTTTGAGGCTTGCTTGAGCTACACAGTGGGCTTAGGATCAGGCTGTACTACAAAGTGAGACCCTGTCTCAAAAAAAAAAAAAAAAAAAAAAGAAGTGACTACCTACCAAGCACTTTCAATTCTGTTAACAGATCTTGCTCAGCTCCCGAGACTTGTCTACTCTCCCTTCTCCAATTTTCATTGCTCCCTCAAGTCTTTTTAGGCTGAGTCCTTCAGATCAGCTTGCTCCAGATTGTCTGTGCTCAGTTACTCTTTCTTCTTTCATGTTTCCTTGTCCATTCTTCAAGTTCCCTCATTTTGCTTCAGTTTTCCCTTTGTGCCCATTTGTTTGGTTTAAAACCATCACTCCCTTTTGCCATGCCTTTCCCATGCAGTCAAACCCGAAGTCCCTCACAGTTCCTCACATCAAAGTCTGGATCCCTCTGTGTCCTGCAGATATTCGAAAGAGAGGGCATCAGAAAGTTCTTCATGGGCTGGAGGGTTAGCTCAGTGGTTCCGGCGCCTGCCTCGCAAGTGCAAGGTCCTGAGTTTGATCCCTGGTAACCACATACAATGCTGGGCATGGAGACTCACGCCCACCAGCCATCAATGCCACATACCGCAGTGCTGGGTGTGGTGGCTCAGGCCTGTCATCCCAGCATTCGGGAGGCAGAGACAGGAGGATTTCTGAGTTCTAGGCTTGCCTGGGCTACATAGTGAGCTCAGAGCCAGCCTGAACTGCAAAGCGAGACCCTGTCTCAAAAAAAAAAAAAAGAAAAAGAAAGAAAGTTCTTCATGTCTTCTATATGAGAGCCATTACAAGTGTAAGAGAAAGCATGCAAGTGCCACACAGCTCCAATCTCCAGAACCTTCTTCCCACATGCTCAAACTCATGTCATGTCTCCTCTGGTTAGCTGCGGTCATCCTCTGGTTTTAGATACCGGCTTCACATTCTCCTCTGCTTAAGAACAATCATAAGTGTATTTTCCAGACTTGTGCCATTGTTAACCCAACCTATGCGCTCTTCCCCACATTCCTCATACCTGCTGAAGCTGCTGGAGGTCCCTCCTGCTTACATATATTTACACAAGACCTCATGGTTTCAGCTAACACTTTCACAAAACTCTCTTGTTAGAAAAATCTCTTACCAAGTGGCCTGTTTTCTAGAGGCCACGATCCCTAACCAATGGCTACAAATACGCAGACTGTTTACTCTAAATCCAATGAATATAGCCCCAAGTAAGTGGGTACTCACCTCCCACTCACACTTTGTTTGTACCCATTAGTCTTGCTCTCGCTTTAATGAAGCCAATCAGGAAGAGACCTTGTAGATAATTTTTCTGTTCCATTGTTCTCCAAATTTATCGAATTGTAAGAACCACCCAATGTCGTTTGCTAAGCTTACATTTCACCAGGAGATTCTGAAGCTGAACATTGGCAGGAGGCCTGCCATCTTCTTGTCTAAAAGAGTCTCCAAGTGGTGTTTATGAGAAGACAAATTTTGGAAAAAAAAAACTGATCGAATACAGGGCTTGTAATATCAGCATCATTTCTGAATTTGTAAGAAATGCAAATTCCCCAACCCTATCCTAGATTTTCTGAAAACGAAACTCTGGGGATGGGACCCAGCTCTCTGTGTTTTAACCCCTCTGAGGAGAGGCTGATATATGTTCATGTGAGGGATATACAGATCTATCAGACTCTTCCCAGAAGGCACTGTCTTCTCATGTCTAGGATGCAGAAACTTCCCCTACACTACATCTATTTTGTTTCCTTCTTAAAAAACTATCCTCATATCATCACTTCTCACAAGTCTATAAAAGTAAGTAGCTCAAGAGTTTTTCCAACACTTTTAATTAGAGAAGACTAATTGCTATCATCATTCATGAGTATTCTGGGTAAGAGTGAGATCTGTGATTTGATATGAAAAGCACATTTTTGAGCACTCAGGGCGGGTAAAGTCAGCTGGGCCATGCTGCTTTCAGATTCTTTCCCTGAGATGCAGCCATATGTGCACACAATGGCCATTTAAAAAAAAAAATCACCCACCAAATTTCAGACATTGTTAAGAGCAATGGAGAAGATAAAAATACACGAGGTTCTTTATGTCTAAGATTCTTAGAGAATTTTACCTCCTTCTGGAGCCCAGCATTATGCTAAAATAAGTGTAATGGGTGAGTGAGGGGATGGAAAAGCAATGTCTGTTCACTCTTCAATCTCTGGGGCTTTCCTTTTCTGCTATGCTCTGGTTAGGCTGGGGCAATAGTACCCAACTAGACTTTTCGGGGTAACTCTGGCTACTTTTTTTATGTGGAGACACAAGTGGTAGTAAACTAGGTAGAAGCAAAACTATTTTGTGTGCAACCATCTGCAGCCCTTCCTATGATACACAGGATTTGTGTCTCCTGAGTCATCAGTTAGATAACCTAGTTGTGCCCGCAGGAGGGCCCTGGCCTAGGACCTGGAGTCTGGTGAACTGGATCACATACTGAGCCAGACCCTAAAGGAAGGCTGTGTGGGGACACTGAGGTGGTCAGCATCTCTTTGAATCTGAATAGGTTGGATTTTTACAAACAGATTCACTGTGACAGTGACCCTTTCCCCCATGCTGTAAAGTAAGGTGGAATAACTTGACATCACAGTCTAGTTCGGCAACTGATTCTGATTGTCCTTATGAGTGAGAACAACTGGCTTCAGGCCCTAAGTGGGATGAGATCAAACCTGCTCTCCATTCTCAGTATCAAACGTCTGCCTTTGTTTTCTCTGTTAAGGATTGTGTCTTCAAAAGTGCTTTTCATCATCATGTTAGAGTTCTCTCACAATTTATGAGGAGGACAGTAGCTCCATTTGTGTTATTGGTTCTGTGCTCTGTAAGAATCGTGCCTGGTTTACCCCATGGCAGGGCTGCACAGGGTACACTGCACATGTGTGGGACCTGGGAACAGATTCCAGGTTCAAATATTGCTTTTCTGACTTGTGAACTATAGGACAAGTTACTTACCCTTTAGCACCAGCTCACTATATAATAGAGCAAATTACACCTAATTTTTGAGGTCTGTTTTGAACAATAAATGAGCATTGTGTGAGAATCTACAGAATGTGTTTTGGAATTAAACTGCAGGAACTCAAGCCTGATTCTTCTGCTTATTCTTATGTGACCCTGGGGAAGCTATGGACCTCTCTGTCTCATTTCAGTTATAAAATAAGCATGATGAAAATAACCACCCTCTTGAGTATGTAAACATATTAGAAAATACATAAATAAAAGAAGCCTAGTCTCTGCCTTTAGCAAAATAAAATCACGTTGGATGAGCTAGACCATAAAAGAACAAAGGTACTCAAATAAAAACTATCAGCTGATGGTGTAATCTTGAGCCTATAACCCCAGCATTCTGTGAGGCTGACTCAGGAGGATGACGGATTCGAGTCCAGACTTAGCAACATAGAGACTTAGTTAGACCCTGTCTCAATTTTATTTTTTAAATAGAGGGGAGGTCATGGGCATATATCTCAATGTGACTGTCCTAGGTTTAAACACCAGTACCACACAATAAAAACGACAAAAACCCATACTGCAGTACCAATCTGTGTGGGCTGAGATAGGAACAAACCACGGGGAATGATTTGTGTGCGTGTGTATGAAAGGCTTGTGGGAGAGAAGTCATTTAGCAAAAACTTCAAATATATAAGTCTCACATCTTGCAGTAGAGCCAACCTTAAAATGAAGAAAGAGGTCACAGAAGAGTAGAGGTGGGGAGTAGGGAAATAGTCTGCGGAGGTGGCACAGTGTGAGGTGCAACCAGAGAGCCTGGGGTGTCTGGGGACTGGCGAGCAGCTCAGTGAGAATGAGTTTAACGGGAAGATAGCTAGGTGACATGGCAGGAGAATTCAGCAACAAGAAGACGAGAACTTGCACTTTTTTTTTTTTTTTTTTTTTTTGGAGACAAGGTCTCGCTTTGTAGTTCAGACTGGCCCTGAGCTCACTATGGAGCCCAGGCAAGCCTCCAACTCAATCCTCCTGTCTCTGCCTCCCGAGTGCTGGGATTACAGGCGTGAGCCACCATGCCCGGCATTGTATGTGGTTACCGGGATCGAACTCAGGACCTTGTGCTTGCGAGGAAGGTGCCGGAACCACTGAGCTAAATCTCTGGTCTAGAACTTGCATTTTTAGCTTTAGGGGGTGGGAGTGCTTTAAGCAGGTGAATAATGATTGCATAAATGCTTAGAAGCAGCACTTAGACACCTGTTTAGAAGATGATTTGGTGGAGCGCGAGATGGGTCATAGGTCTGCTTGTAATGCTGGAGTCTTATGAAAAGGAAACATGTACCTGCTACATGCAAGAAAAAGTAAACAAGGTGTATGGTGGATGATACAAAATTGAAATGTTATGAGGTACTGCTTTTGAACCCTAACTTAACAAATGCCCACTGTGGAGAAGGGCATTTCCTGTGATCATGCAGAAGATCAAGTTCTGAGCCACTCGTAACCCTTGTCTCCAGCTGTTTCACTGAGGGCCATGTCCTCCTAAGAGATGCAGTCCCCAGCAACAGGTACAAGCTGGGATACTTCTGAAGGCCAAGACAAAAACATCCTATCCTATGCTGATCCATACATAATTTGTGCTTGTCTCTCTCTCCCCCTATTCAATGGGTGAGTATAAGCCCCACATATTTCAGGAAGACTTTCTCCAATAGACCACCGAGGCCAACAGGATTATCCCTGTCCTCTTAAGTCTTACAATACCGCTGTACAGAATTTATCTCAAGGCGGGTACATTAAAACTATTACCCTCCATGGAAAGCTTGCTTCCCCAGTTCTATGAGCTCTTCTGAGACAGGGACCATCCCTTCTTTTTCCCTTATAAACTTAGTATGAGTTACAGAATTGAGCACACAAGTTGCATGGCCCTCTTACTGCCTGTGTTTCCGCCAGCCGCTGAAGCCACCCCCTGCACACAAGGGAGAGACCCTCAGCTCTAAATAAAATAAAAAAGGCCCCTCTGAGGAATAAATACTGTCATTTTGAGTTTAACTTCAGCGATAAGAGCTGACTGCCTATCGTCTTCTTCCCACCTCCTACCTTGTAACTTGCTCTTCACACAGGCCTGCCATTAGCACCAAATCACTAACATTTTCTTCCTCACACTCCTTCCAGCACGCCAGTCATCTGCAGAGTGTCTCATCTCAATTTGCAGCTGTTTTATACATTGTTTCTGACTCTGTTAAGTCCCTCTCTCCACACACTCGGCCCAACCTTGTATTTACTCTGCCCTTGCCACATTTGCACCTCGGCTTCCCTTTTTGCACATCAATCTCTTTAAGTCTGCTTCCCTCTTCCACCTCCGTGAGATGTTCAGGATTGCTAGAATTTTTTGTGTCAACTGGGAAAAGTTTCCCACTGCTATCCAGCCGTGGTGTATATTTTCAATACTCTTCTAAAAAAAATATTGCCCACTCCTGTGACCCTAACTACGCTAACCTAAGAACACTTATAGTGACCTTAGTCTCTAACCTCCTTCTACCACCTGACCTTTAGTTTGTTGGATTGGTTGGATAGGTCTGAACAAGTGCCATGCACTCCTCTCCGGGACAGGACTCCACCCCAAAACACCCCTCCCATTTTTCCCGGTTCAGATTCACTCACAGCGAAAGACATGCCCAGTCTCTTAGTTACCCAGTTGGTTTTATTCTTAGTTATCCAGTTTTTAGAGGTCTGTCATCTTTAACTACAAGGCATCTCAAATTGCTTCCTTCTCCTTCCTTTTGCCACTGTCCTAGTTCAAACCTGTATTAACTTCCAGTCTGACTGTTAGGAAGAAACACAACCCAGTTCATATAATATCTGGGCTCATCCTGGATCTCCAGCTTTATCTTGCTCACTGTATTCCTTCACTGCCCTGATCCTCTGCCACGTGGACTGTAGCATTCCTCCAGGGCTGCCTTTCGGATTTCTGTTTGAAGAATCCTTAAGAACAGCTGAGCCTCACATGAGCACCCAATTACTCTGATGGAGCCGAGTCTCTCAGCCACTGTATAAGGCCTCAGAAGAATTAACTGTCTCTGGATTTGGACTGTGGATATGACCCCCATTCAGAACCAGAGAACACCTGGGCCACTTGACAGAAATGAAGGACAGAGATCTTTCTTGTGTGGTGCTTCCAGGAAGAATACGAACAAATAACATGACAATAATGGAAATATCACCTCTTGTCACACACACACACACACACAACCCCCATGACATACATACACACACACATATATATATATGCACACACATGTATATACATACACACACATCCCCCATGACATATATATACACACACACATATATATATATATATATACACATGTATATACATACACACATCCCCCATGACATATATATACACACACATATACATTCATATATATATATATATACACACACACACACATGTACACACACATATACATACACACACACACATATATATCTGCAACTTTACTTTTTTGCCTTTTCTCTCTTCATTTAGTCCATGGGGCCAGTTATTTATTTACCCATGGCTTTTCTAGTTGTTTTGAATAACCCAGTCCTAATTAAGCCATTCAACACATTAGTTCTCTACTGTGACTGCAATAAGCAAGTCTAGAGTCATAAAAACCTCATAACTTTATTGTGCTACATTTCTGAAGGTCAGAAGTTTGCGGTGGGTCTTACTGGAATAAAAATTCAAAGTTCTAGCAGGGTTGTGGAAGCTATAGGATAGAGTGCCTTCTCTTAACAACAAGTGGTGACTCATGTTCTGTGGCCCATGGCTCTTTTCTGTCTTCAAAACCAGCAGGGCCTAGTGAAATCTTCCTTACCTTGTGTTGCTGTGACTACACCTCATCTGCTTCTACCTTATTAGATCCCTTGTGATTGTACTAGATCCACCTGGGCAAATATCATACAAACTGGTTTTCTTATCATAAACCCAGTTCTTCATTCTACCTGAACATTTAATTTCCTTTGTTCCACATAAAATTATTTAATGACTCCAGGAATTAGGATAGTAGCATCTTTGGGGGACAATGATTCTTCATATTGTTTTATATAATATTTGGAACTGTAACCTGTTTTCAAGGGCAAGCTCCTCTCTTTTCCCTTTTGGGAGCTTTTGGCAACTCTAACAAGGATGAGGAGTCACTTGCTTAGCCTCCTTGTGTCTCTCTCACTTAGAAGCACCCTTAACTTGCTTGCTAACATGTGTTTCCAATGACTCCAGGATTGGGCAAATTAAGAGAAAAATGAAAAAGCAGAAAGAAGGGTGCTTCTCACTACAATGATGCTCTCCAGCACACGTGGTGTCCCTTACTGAGTGCCAGCGCCTCTTCCTCTTAGACATCTGGCCCCAGGTATCTAGTAATGCCTCTAGATTTCTCCTGAGGTTCATCCATTGACCAAACAGCTATGTTCAGTGGGACCTTGGATCACTCCATATTGATTCCCTCACCTAAGAGGAAAACCACTCTTTTACTGACAAACTCGAGTAACATGGACAAACCAACATCCATCTTTTCGTGGCATTACTATGGCAGCAGCCATGCAGACTGTGCCCTATTCTTTAGATTCTCCCAGGATGATGTGACCCAAATTCACATGTTGGAAATCTAATTCCCATGTGATGGTATTATCAAGTGAAGCTTTTGGAAAGTGATTGGCTATGGATACAAAGCCTTCATACATGGTAACAAGGCCCTTACAAGAAAAGACCAGCGAGTGAGCTAGATCTCCTTCCACCACATGAGGATTTGACAACAATCCGTCATTCGCAACTTGGAAAAATATCTTTCTCAACACATGATCGTTGTGTTAGTACTATGACTCCCACCTCTGGATCTATGAAAAGTTAACTTGTGATGATCAGCCACCCAGCTTATGTAGTTTGTATACAGCCCCATGAGGAAAAGGAGAACCTATTCCTCTGTGTTCCCCACTGACATAAGGGAAAGTTTTCCAATTCTCTGTCAAAGTCCTTTTCCCTTTACTAAGCTTCTATGGCTGCCACAGTGCACCAAGAGCCTTCACTGAAAATGACTTCTCTCTCATATGCACGTACTGATCCCTTTAAGCCTCCATGTGGGTGAGGGTATTAAAAGTTCACTAACCTGCTTTCAGTCAGCTGCTTAGCACAGCACCCTCTTGGTCTCACACTTCACTGCGAAAAGTGAGTCAGTTTAAATTTCTATTTTAACAGCTTTCCTGGAGGAGGAGGGATGGGGGAATTAAAGAAGCACAGAAGTTAGTCCCCTTATATTGGATGGAAGGCAGAGGCTTCTAAACAACAGTACTGAAGCCTGATGATAAGACTCTAGCAGAGGAAGAAGATAACAGACCACTTGGTCAGAGAATGACAGACATGACCAGGCCCCAAGTGTGGTCTAGGGCATGTTGTTCTGCGTGAGAGTGCCATGGAGTGTCAGTTCCCCCAAGTAAGGACATGTCCATTGCAGCCCTTCCTCTGAGATCTGGACCTCTTAGCACTTGGTTGTTTCAATAAATCCATAGCCCTATACCAAGACTGTAGAGCTCTGTGTCATTTTAGTAGGCAAAGGAATGTACCAGCATTTAATCATTTGCTATATTCTAAAGGAAATAAGACTAAATAAACAAGTCAGCCTTTGAATAATTATGAATATTATTCTTGGATGCAGAATCCAGGGGAGGTCAGAACAGACCAGGTCAAGGATTTAGTTCCAGCCTATTATTTTCCAAAGCTGGGAGTTCTGGTCAGACCACATGCTGGGGAGTGACAGTGCTGTTCCCAATACTTATGTAATATAGAGGAATTTTTTAAAAAAATGATTCAAGATGTTAAAGTTAAAAGAGGATTTAGAGAACATCTACATGGAGAACTCAAATGTGATCTTCTCTTTTTGTTGATTTATATCCAAATCAGGACTGAAAACCAGGTGCCCTAAGTACCAACCTAATCATCCCTAACTTTTTTGGTCTGGATTTGGCAATGGGATTCTATACTTCATCATTTCATCAGCAAAAAGAACAGTGCGTGGTAATTGTCAAAAAGTGCTTCTAGAACTTCACAATGCTAATCGACTTTCCTCCAGCATTTCCCTTTTTGCCTTCTCAGCCACATCTTCCTTCCACCTCAGATGCCGCTTGATTTTGTAATGTAAATCTCTCTTTTTCTCCCCCCCCAGAGATATCTGTTCTGTGTATTCCCTCATCAAATCAAGCTCTAGGTATTTCTTTCCAATTTTCCATAGTGCTATAAAAACTTACTAACTGCAGGTTCCCATCTTTCTTCACTCTGTCAAAGGATGCTGACTATAGGTTCAAGAGAAAAGAAAGAATGAAAGTGAGAAAGAAGGAAGGAAGGAAAAAGGAAGACAAAGATAAAGAAGGAAAGAAAGATTCCTATTCACGTGTTAGTGAGTAAGCTGCTTAGCTGTTTACCTTTTTAATTATCCAAGGATACCAATGAACACAAACCAGAGCGACTGTACAAAAACTTAACTGAATACAAGAAAGATGGCAGAATTAGATTCTCAAGAGCTAAACGAGGAAAGGCAAATACTAGGTTGCATAATATTTTTTAAAAAATATTATTAACAAAATGTAAGCTGTAAATAAATCTTAGAAATCAAATTTTTCTGGAAAATAAATGGTACTCACATATTCCAGGCAAGAATGTTTAATAGTCAAATAGAAAAAAAAAAAACCTCTAACCATATTTTTATGCCAGATAAAGGAATTTCATCCAGATAATTACTATCACTGAAAACAAAAGCACTGACGCTGCAGTCCACCCAAAGACTGAGGATTAAAGCAACCAGGAAAGAGCTACAAATGTCAAGGTTTAGGCAGAGACTCCAAAGAAAAGAACACCTGTACATTTGATGTGTCCAGGCTCATGGGGTAAGTGCTGGAGCAGAGGACCTTGTTCTGCTTATCCACACAGGAAGGGCATGGAAAGTTCTTGGGCATTTGGAGACTTCCCAGCATCCTAATCAAAATCTGTTCTTCTGTGGGTGTACGAAGAGGAGGAGAAATTGACAGATCGGGGAAATGATGTTCTCAAGCCAGCAGACCAGACTGATCAAATTATTCTATCATAATACACCATACCTACAAGAGATCACCAACTCACTCTGCTTTTAAATAAATGAAATTTTACCAACTATTTAACCGAATCTATAAAATATTTTTCCAGAGTCAGTACAATAATCCCCTACTGTCTCAAACTATAGATCAGATTCAAGCCTTTTAAGATGCATATCTTTAATGGAAGTTCAGCAGTTTTACTATCTGAAGTCTGCCTGGCATGTTCAGTTCATGGGCAACAGGCTGCGTGCCTTCTTTTATAAAATATTATAATAAAACATAAAAAAGGAAGTTTTCTAGTTTGTGTGTTAGATAGTTCTTCTTCACTAACTGCAGCACAGGCAAGCTGAAAGGTTGGATGCCCACTGTGCTCTAATGATGTGCCCAAGAGTTAATTTATGCACTTTTCCCATCACCTGAAGGCATTTTATTTGTAATTCCTACAAAAACCACACTTCAGGGGAGCAAATAGCTGGTTAGTGTGATGCAAATAGACAACCCAAATTTGGTAATGAAGTTTGATCATGAAATAATTCAGCTATCTGAGCCAGTATCATGGCAATGTAGATAAAGTTTAGATTTAGGCTACAAAGAGTAAAACAAATGTTATGCAATAAATGTTACTATGATGCGTTGAACTTCCAAAGTCAGTCATAATTTTGGGTCATGTGCCCAACGGTTTTTCTGAGCACCCTTTTGTGTGCCAAGTTTCGCTGGTGTTAGCCTTAGGTCTCTCTAAAATCTCCTCAAGGCATACTTTCATCACATCCTCTGTCTTGTGGGACTCTCTCTCGCCTGGTGTCTGAGGAGTCAGAGGATGAAGAAGAGCCTGCCAGGGTTCCTGGCATCTGATAGGTAACGTCCAGGATGGGCCAGCAGGTCAGGCACAGCTGGGCCTCAGGGCCTCAGGGTCTCGGCATCTGACCCACTTTCTCCACTGCAGTACCGACCACTGTTTCTCCAGAAAACACAGATTTTTAATAAGGACAGTGAAACAAAGGCGCTCCATGTGGAGCCCCCAGCCAATCTGTCGGTGGTCCTCACCTTTCCTAATCATTATGAGTTAACTGCTCCTTTGCCTCCTGATGTGTCTGATGGGAAATGAGCCTCCAGGGCTGACAGTCAGAAATTAATTTGATCGATTTATTTTCTGTGTCCCATGTTTCGGGTGCAAATGGTTTCTCCATCCTGATTGAGCACATTTATACTCTCCCATTCGCAGAAAACAAATTTATAGTGCCTAACTAACAGAATTCTTTTGCTGAAGGTCAGAAACAAATGTTCCCATCCATCTCCCTTTACCTTTCTGAGCTGTGCTAAGTTGTTTTCCTTTTTAATTTCAGAGTAAAGGAAAGATTGTTTGCTGGGAATGTGGTGGAGATAGACTAAGAGAAAGAAAGAAACTGGAATTTAAGAATTTAGGAGTTTTGCACTTATAACTAAACTCAGTATACCCCTCATGAGAGGAATGAAGTAAAGAAATAAAAACCTCTTCTGATCTCACACGGAAGAAAAAATTTCAGTAATGCTTTTACTCAAGGAAAAAGAACATCATTAGGTAAGGACTATTAATTTAGTACTTTTAGACAAGTAGAATATGACACTTAATTTGCCTGTGTTTCTTGCTCACTTGAGACCAAATTTTGTCCTTGGCTGGTAACTTCCAGAGACTAACATGAGAATTGTACATGGTTAATATCATTTTCTCGGGATATGTAACTCTTTATTAAAGATGAATTTTTTTTTAGCTTTGAATACTAAGAAAGTCCACTTGTTCCTGCAAAAATAAGTTGATATTCCTTTGTTGCCCAGCACTGCTCAGCTGTGCATAACAGATAACCTCTTCCTGTTGGTCCAAGACAGTGGTGGACTTTCTAGGGGGAACTATTCAGTCACAAACTCTAATGCCCAGAGGCCAGGGAATATAAGTCACAAAGCACCTGCATCTTTTACCTGAACAGCACCTTACAGACAGGCACCCACACCCCTTCTTGCTTTCCAATCTTCCATTCTGGGGAGAAGAACCTAATTTTGCTTAAATATTCATAGCATAAAGTGGCCAAAGGAGAGATGCACATGAGCCAGTCAGCTCAGTTTGGAAACAAATGTTTCTACAAACACATCCATGAGGCAGAAGCAACACAGGGCGTCTCCTGGCTGAGAGATGTTCCACTTGGGTGGCTCTGAACACTGTGCTGCTCAGGAGACGTGTTCTGCATGATGAATCCACTCTTTGCCTCCGATGAGAAGGAGGTCATCGAAATACCTGGCTGGAAAAGAATCATATAAGAGAAGAGGAGAAAGAAAAAAATAGAAAGAAAGAAAAGGAAAGGGAGTGTGTAAGAGAAAATATACCTAACCTTTAGAAAAAAATAAATCTGATTCCTTTGGCTTCGACTTGGGAGTCTTTTTTGTGCATAACTGTAACAGTGAAATGACGTGCATTTTAGTGACACTGAGGCTTTTTGCCATTCATTTGGAATCCGAAGCCTCAATTGATTTCGGCTAAAGCCACCAGACCTTGGGTATTATCCTCTTCAGTTTTGTTTTCCACAAAGGAGAACAAAGAGTAAATTAGGTCTTTGGTTTCTATGTTTCTTTACAAATCTGAGCTCATGTGGTGAATAATGGAAAACACATTTCAAATTTAAAGAGTACATAACAAAAGTTTCTTTTAAGCATTAGAGAGGAACAAATGGCTTCTCATCCTAATGCAGCTCAAGAGAAAAAGATCCCAATGTCAGCTTTTGGCAATTGAAATAATCAATTTCTAGAGAAGTAAAGAGGCAATAATATTGTTGAGGTGTCAGAAAGTCATCTAAGTCCTGGGTTCTTCTTTTTGAGTCTCAATTTTAGCTTCTGAGTCAGAAGTAATTTTATTATTATTATTTTCCTATCCTGGAGAATAAGAGACTGTCAAAATTCTCCTTTTGCTCTCTATGATCAGCAATTAATTTATCATCTGATTTCTATTTTGTGTTGAAGTTTTGAGACACAGGAAGAGAAATTTCCATCAGAGAGAAGAGAGCTGGGCATTGGTCAGTTAGTAGAATTTAATTCCAGAGAAGAAATCCTTTGTGAAATTCATAAGAATGGGCCTGAAAATGAACCATTTCCAAGGGAAAAAGAGAAGGAATGGCAGTTCATCTAGAAATTATAGCTGCCCTGAGATCCATTTCACATACTTGAAGGTTTTTTGTTCTCTCAAGAATGAACACTAGAAATCTCCCTGCAAAAGGAGAAACCCAAGGACTTGAGAAACTGCATTCCAGAAACTAGCTTCCCTAACACAGTGCTGCCTACATTGACGGGAATACAAAACAATAACAAGCCAACAAAACTAAGTAGAGACAAATGTCAATCAAATGATATGTGGTTGATGAGGTGGAAACAATGTGATTCAGGACAAACAAACAGAAAAATAAAGGCTTCCCACGGAGGAGGAGTTCCAAGTAAATTATAGATACTGAAGAGGGAACACCTTCCTATTACATGTAAGGAAATATCCCCCAAATAGACTAGGTTCTAGTACCATCCTGTGGCATGATTGTTTCTCCTAACAAAGATCTAACTCCTTTTCTTCTAGTTCACAACAGGATTTTATTTCCCTTTTTTCTTGTGTTTGAACGGGGCCCTGTGGCTACTTCTGGCTAATGAACTTGAAATAGAAATTATAAGTGTGACTTCTGTGTTGAAACTAAAACCATGTAGAGGTAGTTTTCCCTCCAGTGTATGACCAGCAAGATGGAGACAGTAGCACCTAGTTTGCAAGGATGTTCCATTATTACATGTAATCTGACTTCTTTTGACTGGTGACACAACCATATGATTGGTAAAAGGAATATTAAGTTGTGCAGTGTGCAAAAATTCTTGAGGAAAATGAAGGAAGGCTACAGAAAATGGTTCTCACATCCATAAAAAGTATTTGTCTTAGACTATGTACCTGAAATGGCATATAGCATCTGCCAAGAATGTGAACACTCCCGTTTGCTAAAGTGCGGTGGAACAACTGTCATTTCCAGAAAAGCAAAGAAAAACTTGAGCTGTATGTCTTAGACTTAAGATTTTAGAAGAAAATAGAAGGAAGAGCAGAAGCAAAGCATATTGTTTTTCTCTCTCTACAGTTATGTTCCTGAAATAGGAGCTAAGAGGTTTCTAATAATTAAACAGATGAGATGATGTTGAGGAGCATGGGTTACGATATTAGGACCACAGAATCCTGCAAAGCAAGAGATGCATCTTCAGCAGAGCAGAAAGAAAGCACTTGTGAGTATTCTCCTTTGTGCAAGCAAAGGAGCTATAATGCAAAACGTTAAGGGACCAAAAAATGCCAGAAAAGAACTCAAAACTATGCATCATCTACACAGGAAACCAAGTGTAATACAATGCATACATTTCCTTCCTTCCTTCCTTCCTTCCTTCCTTCCTTCCTTCCTTCCTTCCTTCCTTCCTTCCTTCCTTCCTTCCTTCTTGAGACAGGCTCTTGCTTTGTAGTTCAGGCTGGCCCTCAGCTCACTATGTAGCCCAGACCAGCCTCAAATTTATAGCAATCCTCCTGCCTCTGCCTCTTGAGTGCTGAGATGACAGGCATGAGTCACCACACCTGGCATTGTGGTATGTGGTTACTGGGGATAGAACTCTGGATGTTGTACCTGCCAGGCAGATGCCAGAACCACTGAGCTAAATTTCTGATGCCACTGAATACATTACTTATGGTTGCAGACATTGGTTCTTTACTGAAGGGTTAAAAATTCTGAGCACATGGGTAAAAATGAGAATTAACTTGCATCATACTGGTACAAATTCCCCAATGTTATATGTGATTGTGAGATGTATATAAATTGTACCAATAAAGAATTCAATTAAAAAATTAAAAAAAATCTGACCACAGTACATAAAGAGACATCTGTGGCTTTAAAATTGTACATAGGAGATGTCTAAGGTTAAAAATGTACTTTTAAAAGACTCCTTAGGGAGAAAACAATGAAAAAAGTCTAAGGAACACTGTGGATGAACATGATTTGTACAGGGAGAGAAAGAAGTACAAAATGATCGAGACAAACATTTATAGCCATACATGAATGCCAAAACATAAAAAATGTATATAATAAACCAGGTCATTTTATAACATTAAATACATTTTTAAGACAACTTTAAAAATCACCCAGTTCTTGATAGAAAAGATCCATAAGTCTTTTCTTTCAATTTCTACACACATTCTAGAAGCTCATTAAAGAATGCCCATCCTGTTTTCCCTTACTGAAACAAAAGAAATGTAGTCCAGAAGTTTATATTTGAAACATAAAAGCCAGAATCTCAACCAAAGAATCACTACAATTTATCCTTTGAACTTTTATTTTTAAGCCTATTTTTGTGAGCTCTCAAGTACATAAGGTTCTATGTCTGGTCCTTCACTTTTATGAACTTCAGGAGATTATAGTTACATTCTTCCAAAGATCTTTATTTGTATTTTCGTATCATTTCACAGATAAAAGTTAAATCCAGAGCAAAATCCGTAGTGATTGATTCCTATTTATTTTTAACAAAGTCACTCTGTGAAAATTCTAAACTGTATTGGAGATTCTATTCCAAAAAATACAAATATATAGTGAACCTATGGAGAAGCTGACACACCCTATCACTATTAAGTGTGATTGAGCTGCAATTCTGTGTCTGACAACAGCTGCCAGAATATGTAAATAAGAGATAAAAATGGATGTCTTCATTCAGATTTTATCTAGTATGTCCCAAGTTTAGGTTTAACGATTTCAACAGTTCCATATATTTTGTCAATATAAAATGTCAGAGCCTCGTTTATAAAGTAGAGACTGAAGAAGCAGGTAGCACAGTATCTATTTGAAGAGTGCTAACTACACTAGGGAAAACATTGTATGTTCACAGTACATTATGTGAGAGTACATCTCACCTATGACCAAGGCAAACAATGTATAAAACCCCATTCTTTTCTACAGTTCCTAAAGGTAACTCTATAATCATTTTGGACAACCAGGTTCAAACTCATACATGGCTGATGCTGATAGACAATGTAGAAGTTTCCTTGAAAGAAAGATGTCTAATATTTTTCTATGTCTGAAACTGTGATTATATATTGTAATGCTTCACTTATTGAGCTCCAAATAGATTCACTTTGAACTTTGACATACATACTGCACAGTAGTCATAAAAAGGTAGGATGAGTAATACAAGGATTAGTTAGTTTATTTCCTATTGAATGACTGGAATACTCAAAGCAAAAATTTTGGCTCTCCATAGTTTTTCATTGCTTTTTTGTAATTATTTCATGAGTAGCTACCAAAGCCTTTCTTTCTCTGATGTAGTGACAGAGTAAAATGCAATACTCTTGGGAAAGATGACAGTCACCCTTTGTTAACAAAGATATAATCAAGAACAGAATTGTTTCTTTGAGTGAATTTGATAGAGCAGCTATAATGTACAATCCTTTCTCGATATAGAGAAGATAGTGAGAAGCAGGAAAGTGGGGACACATATGTCATTTAGAAAAGTTGGTGTATTCAGGGCTTATAGATATTGTTGCTTTATTTTGTAATCCTTATGCCCAATATAAGAATAACCTGATATTATTGCCCTGAACCCTAAAAGGTATGCCTTAGCAAGTCTCTTGTCTTAAAATTAATTTATTGTCACTGATTGAAATACTATTAAAAATGATGATTGCACTGGAGATTTAGCTCAGTGGTTCCAGGGCCTGCCTAGCAAGCGCAAGGTCCCTGGTTCGATCCCTGGTAACCATATACAATACTGGGCATAGTGGTTCATGCCCACCAGCAGTCAGTAACACATACCACAAATGCTGGGCTTGGTGGCTCAAGCCTGTAATCCCAATACTCGGGAGACAGAGGCTGGTGGATTGCTGAGTTCGAGGCTTGTCTGGGCTACATAGTGAGCTCAGGGCCAGCCTGAACTACAAAGCAAGACCCTGTCTCAAAAAAATGATGATTAATAAATTGTGGAGGAGGCAATCAATTCTTCAGCAAGCAGCTGACAGCAAAAAAACAAAATCTATTTCTCATTTTAGGAAATTCCATCACAAACCATTGGTGTGGATACTGTATCAAGGTTGAGGCACCATGACTGTTGAGCTGGAGCTTGTAGAACTGATGCAACAGGTTTCCTTATTATTACCTAAGGGAATTGGCATGAGTTCTTCAAGAAAATAGCATATTATATCAAATTAAATACCATGAGACCTGAAGTAAGAGAGTAGACAGACAAGGGAAGAGGTTCATAAGATAATTTGAAGAACATCTCACCAGTCTATAATCAATAGGGTGTATCCAGTTTAGTGTTTTCAGAACTTTTGGTGATTAAAATCAAAGGATGATTAGATACTCTGAAAATGTTTAAGTACACCAAGGAATCTGTGAAATAGTAGGTAGATACCAAATTCATAACCTAAATAGTGTTAATAAATGGATCTTGTGTTCATAAACTACACTAAGTTTTGCAGGCAACTAAAATTATGAGAGCATACACACTGCCCTGTAGTCCTCACTGTGGAGTTATGAGGGCTTGAATGGCACACAGGTGTCAACAAAGCTGACAGAGTGAAGAATTTGGTGCAATGGAAGCAGAACAGAAGGAGCTGCTATTTCTGTCCTGAGAGGGTTCCTAAAGGGATACCTCATTCTATGGCCAGCACATCCCAGTTACACAATGAAGGTACTAGGATAAGGGATAGAAATGTGCATCAAAAGCCATAGGTAGCATTCCAGGTCTATCACCCTATTACTTATATAGGGAGACAGGACTATCTAATAGTTGCCCCTGTGTGTCATGTGGGTTATCTATTAGTGAGCTACCTAAGAATGAGCTGACATTCATTGTCTAGAGGAAGGGACTGCATCTTCTTAAATGTGTGGTTTCCTTCTTCTCCCACTGGAAGTGCTGTGCTGACCTTGGCATCGAGGAACCTCTAGACTATCAAGTTTTCAGATCACAAGCACCTGGTATTTCTTTTTGGTCTCATAAAAAGAAGGCATCCAAATTCAGTCTGGCTTTTACCTGAACTCGACTGCTCGATTTCCCTAGATGGCCATGCTCATATTTATGCCTAAGAGAACGTATCAGCTGGACAGTTTCTGACTCCCAGAGTGAAATTTCTTAGTGTCTCCACATTTCTCTGGCCTCATTACACCTCTCTCAGAAATAATGAGGACATAGGAGATGGCAAACCTCTCCTTGTTGAACTTTTGCTAATAAACGTTCCCATTAAATCTATATTGCCCACCCCCTTGCTACCTCAAGTAACATGCAACAAATTATTTCACCTCTCTGAGCCTCTAATTTTGAAACTAAAAGATGAAGGAAATAAAGACATTCCCCATATACTCCATGAAATTGTAATGAAAATTCATTGGGAGAGCACTTTGTAAATTGAAATGTACTATACCCATGTGAGAGTTATTTTTATCACAAAAGAGTGAACAGCCTTCTGAGCATAGATTCCGCTTTTGGCACCTAATCCTTCTGTTTTTCACACACTGCTGCTTGGTTTGATCCACAGATAAGCAGAAAAGGATTTGATGTATATATGCAATAACATGGGAAAATAACAGAAGATAAAATAAAGATCCAAGAAACGGCAGTAAACAGAAATGGCATTAAAATGTGGATGTACCATCCATGCACAGGTTGAATAACCAGTTCAGCTCATGCTTCCTAGCATACAAAGTCAAGGGGATGCATGCTTTCCACTGACAACAGGAAATAATACTAATTACAAGACACTGACTCTTAACCATAACCCCTTCCTAGGCTCAATTCCAGGACATCTATTCCATAAAGGACCTAGCAGTCACAGTCTGATCAGAGTTGATATAAAACAACATATACAGTAAGGAGAGTTCATCTTTTGTAGGATAAGCTATGGGTCCCTCAGAAACAAAAACGAACTAAACAATAACTCCACATCTCTCACACTGGCAAGTCCCACTTCATTTTTGGAGAGGAGGTGGAGAGGAATTGCTGAAAATCCAACTCAAAGTCTCTAGCAGACTAGGCAAGCTTTTTAATACTAAGCTACATCCCAGCCCACATTCTACTTCCATAGAAATATTCTAGAAAGTGCTCATCTCACATTTAATCAGCAAGATAGAATTTGGGAGTTAATTTAGACATCTTTTATCCCACTCCCATTTTACTGAAAATAAAACTAAGGCTACCAGATGGTAAATCTCTTTTCTAAAGTGATGAATACCTATGATGCCAGAATCACAGACTTGACTCTCTCTGGGAGACAGTTAGCTGCCTCTGTCCCTCCAGTTCTGAGCAGTCTTAGTACTCAGTGTTCACAGCCTGTTGTGCAGGGCACAGTGCTCATTCATCAGCCATTAATGCCAGCAAACATTGATGCCCCAGGCCCTCTTGAGGAGAGTGAGGTCTCTGATGTAGGTCCATTTCTGCTTGCAGAGCACTTAACCTAGAACTGGAAACTCAACAGATGCTTAGTATCACCTGAGTACTGGACATGAGTAAAAATAAATTGACCACCTTGGACTGAAATTTGAAGTCAGCCCACGTGTCAAATTCTACTCCTGTTACTTAGTTCCTGGCAACAAACAATGAAATGAGAGGAAAATAATGACATTTCTGACAAAACAGATGATGTATCAGGCCAAGTGGTATTTTTAATAAAGTTTCAGCCACAATGAAAACATTAGAACTTCACTGTTACTTCTCTTTCTTATGAGTCAAAGCTGCTCCACAGATACAAAATTATGATATCAGATTTTTTTCTTGAAAGATTAAAGATAATTTAGCCAGAAAATAGTTTTATATTATGACACTTAGCACTTACATATATGCAAGAAAATCCAAGCATGTGAGCAGCATTTCATTTTACTTATACCTAATAATAGTCAATTCTTAACATACTACCAGCAAAAGAAGTAAAAACAAAAAAAAAACAAGAAAAAAAATGAGAGATATGCCTTGATGATGATGAAGATGGTGGTAATGCTGGTGATAAAGAAGATGATAATGGTGATGATGATGATGATAGTGATAGTGATGATCGTGATGATTATGACTATGGAGATGGTGATGGTGGTGACCCTAAGAGCCTTTGTTAATGAGAGGCACTTGCTCAGTGCTTTATATGCATTTTACTATGAGGTAGATACTATTTTTATCTGTATGGATAAATGAGGCAACTGAGGTAGAGATGATGGATAAGTGACAACGACAGCTTAACAAGTATCTAATCTAGGATTTCAACTCATGGAGTTTGACCTAGAGCCTGTATGTTTCTAGCCTGACCATTTTCATAGCAATAATCATGAATGTATATACGTCCCACGTACTATTTTATGTATTCCAAGTCATTCTATGTACATTAATAGGTGTACTCTTTGTACCGCTATTAGTTTCTTCTGTATCTTATATAGCAGGAAATAAAGACATTGTTTGAAGAGGTCACAGGGGTGGTTTGTAAAGGACTCACACTGGACTATCTGACTTCTCCACCTATCCTGACATTCTCTTATTTATGCCCATGAAAGTGAAACAAGTCCAGAGTGGTAAACACCCACCGGATGTCTCATGAATGATCTATCCAGGATATTGGCCTCACCTCCCTATATTCACTTTTTCACCACCTCCAGACCATTCCCTGTCTCCTCTATACGGATACAGAAGCTAACCTGTGTCTGCCTCCACAGGTCACTACATGGTCATGAATCTCATTAACAACCATTTTCCTCACAGACAGCTCACGCCCTGGACCTACACAAATGTGCTGAAAATCTTCCATTGCACTTTGCTTCCAAGTATTTTCAGATATACACTAATAAGAAAGCCGAAGCTGGTGTTGCAACCTGTTGGAGAAGATGTGACATGGAGTAGGATCCAAAAAGAACTATAAATTGCCTGGCTGATGAAAATCCTCTATATATCCCTGGAGGCTTCTTTACTGATCTAACAGCTGTAGCATTCTCAAAAAAGGTACAGCACTTATAGCTAATTTTTAAACTAACTTTAATAACAAGAATAGCTTCAGAAAGCACCTGGAAATTCTCCTATTCATGTACACTGGTGGGATGGAGATGGAAGTGAGTTAATAAGATATCTAGAAAGTTAATCAGTTACACTTTATGCAAAAAAAAAAGGAAATGTGCACAGGGCTTGTTAGGCTTACAGAACAACTGAGTTGCCTTTCCTCCCCATTTGGAGTGCACATATGCCCACTCTAAGTGACCTCAGATGTTACCCCCCACTGGTGATTTCTTTGAGTGTTCATACCTCTTGATTAATCCACAGGTTTTGAATCAATAAAAGATTTGTGCTTAAGCCTCAAGAGTAAAGGAAAATAGACAGTTGTAGATCTGCTTAATCCCCATGTGTGTTTTGTTAGCAATAGCACAAATGGGAGAGACCCCTGGCACACTTAAAGGATAGTTAAAGTAGATAATTACATCTTCATTAATTTTTAATTAGATTCAATATTGGCACAATATGTTACTTGATCTTTGGATGTGAAGAAAAGAAAAGCAAGCCATTATTTAATGCATGAAATAGTAAGTCCTCCAAGGGAAGCTTTGCATCAATTATCAAGAACACCTTTTTCTTGAGTCTGTGTCATTCCAAATCCTATCTGCTCTCAGATCCCAACTTAACCTTTCTGTTTTTGGAAAACTTATGGTGGCTTTGTTATTCTGTTTTGGATCTGGAACTTAGACTTAATTTCTTTTTTATTTTACACAGGTTCTCTCTTTATATTTCAAGCTGGCCCTGAACTCACTTTGTAGCCCAGACTGACCTCGAACTCAGCAATCCTTTTGCCTTGGTCTCCTGAGTCTGGGATTACAGGTGTGAGCCACTACATTTAGTACTGTGCTATGTAGTACCAGGGATCAAACTGAGGACCTTGAGCCTTGCCAGGTAGACACCAGAATGACTTAGCTAAATCCCCGACCCAGACTTAATTTCTTTTCTTAGCACTTGACCTTTGTAAAACATTCCCTTCAGAGCTTCAAGGCATCATACAAACTCAGTGTCGCCTACTGGGGCACAGCAGGCATCTGGGAATGTCAGCCCCACAGTCACATCTTCTCAATGGATCCTGGGCACTTCTGTCTCCTCATATGCTTAAAGGTGACCATAATTTCTATTCATAAACCAGTAGACCCACCTGAGAGCCATGCCTCTTAGAAGCTAAGCCAAAGCCAGCTGATTAAAAAGCTGACATATGCTTATATTAGACCACAGGACATACACTGACCTCAGGCCTGTTGTGCCTAATTCCACTGACAACCCCTAGAGCTAATTATGATTCTGGTCCACCTTACTGGTAAACAACAACAACAACAATAATGATGGAGGCCTGGTTACAATACTACCCAAAGTCTCACAGGTTCCGTGTGAGAGATGCTCAATTTGGAGATGGCAAATCCATCCTTGCCTCTACTTGCTTCTTTCCTACAATAATCAGAATTCCAAGACAGCTCTGAAATCCCCATGGTCTGGTGCACATGCCCTGTATAATCCTTGTGCCTTGGGGATGCGAGGTTTATTTTTGTTTTTAAGATTATGGGACTTTCCTCTGCTTAGGGTACTTAATCATTTGACATTGCTTAGTCAAGAGAAAATTATCCCGGTGTGCTGGACCTCCAGAGTTGAACCCTTTCAAAGAAGGTAACAAATATCAGAGACACTCTCCTGATGAATTCAAGAAAAAAGAAACTGTCAGGAGATGCCCAGAACCACGTGGCAAAGAACAGAGTGTAACCTCTAGGAGTGGAGAACAGTGTCTGGCTGATAACACCAAAGAAGTAGAAATATCAGTTTTATATCCACAAACTACTCAATTCAGCCAGTAACAACATGAACTTGGAAGTGGAACCTGAATTCCAGAAAGTAATTTAGCCACAGCAGCAGCTGTTTTCAACCCTGGTGATACTCTAAACTGAGAACTTAACCATGTTCAAATTTTTACCTGTAAAATATATTGGCATACTAAATTTGTATCATTTTAACCCACTATGTAGCCACTTGAGTAGATAGGCCTAATATGAACAACTGTAGTAATCAAAGGAAAAAACAGCAAGAGAGAACTAATAACCATCTCTACTTGCCCTCCATCCAGTTCCAACATACCCGCTGACCTCGCTTCAGTGTCTCTACAGCTTAGTCTTTTCTTCTTACCTGGCAGTTAACATCTGGGTTTGGGCACCAGAGTTCAGTTAGGCCATTTATCCTCCAGTTGTTACCCACTTACGTCTCTAATTTTCTTTAGCTTCTCCTTAGGCTCTGTTTCCCATACTAGACTCTGATCCCAGGCCCTGACCTGTGTGGTCAGGGTTACCACTTATGGATTATTTCAAACTGGAAATGAATGATGAGTTGAGGACCTTCTAAAAAGTACTATGAAGAGACCCAAAAATTCTACCTAAGATCTCTACCACCCATCAGAGTTTTCTGCTTGCTCTGGAAGGGATATGGGGCAAAAGCCTACAAAAAGGAGAAAGCAACACAGACCAGTTCCTGACCTACCATTGCCCATTTATAGAGTAACTATAGAGTAACTCCCCATACCATACTTAACAATAAGATTTTGTTCAAACCAAAGGCTAGAATGTTTGTTGACGGTTTGGCAACTACTGAGGTCATAGGATAGATAGTCTTAGCACCCCACCATGTGGTGATAAAGGAAACCTTTAAGTTTTGTAGACTTCCGGTCCTTTCCCTCTGAAAAGAGCTGAGTCAGTAAGATGACCTCCAGAAGTGATTAAAGATTTTTAAAACTAACATTTTACAGTTAGCAGAATCTTCTCACCTGCAAAAAACCTGTGTTAGTGAATGGCTGAGGAAGAAGGGTCTCACCCACCCAAGTCTCAGAGCAGTTCCATCTCATCATCTGGGAACCTAGACCCATCTATAGGAAATGTGAGGTGTAGCCTACACCCTGACCCAAGTGGTGAGCTACACTGCATAGCGTGATGACTTCAAATTACCTCATACCCTTGAGTCAGGCAATGCCGGACAAAAACAAAGACCAACTTTGCAAGGGAAAGAAAGGAAACAAGACAACAACTGTAGGTCAGAAGCTTCACTTGGACAAGAATGAAAACAAAGATAGAACCTTTATATAATCTGTCTTTGAGTTTAAATTTCTTTGGAGAGTTCTCTTCACGGGGTGTATAAAAAGAGGACAGGCTGTGTTGGCAGAGGCCACTGCAGAGAAGACTGGGAGACAGAGAGACTTTGTGCACAAGTAAGTGTGTCAGTCATTTCTCTGATACAAGAAATCTTTTAGTATTGGGTTGAACTATTTTACAGTGAGGAGTAAGTTCAAAAATTAAAATTCTCAGTGGGACATGATGGTGCACACCTATAATCCAAAGACTTTGAGAGGCTGAGAAAAGAGACTTGCAAGCTTCAGACCCAGATGGGGACCTTCAGTGAGACTCTGTCTCAAAATAAAAAGAACTGGCCTGTAGCTCAATACAGGCTCAATCCCCAATATGAATCAATCAGTCAATTGAGAGAACATGAAATAAATGGTATCCTGGAAAAGAGGTCAAAAGCTAAGATTTCAATATCATATAGGACTAGAACTAGAAAAGTTCCAGATAACACACTTATCTGGATGTATGTGTGAAATATGGCTCGTTTGAATGTGTACTTAGCAGGTAGTGTGGCTTTTTCTATGCCAAATATTTCTACTTGTTGGTAGATAGCAGGCTTAGAATTCCATTCTTGATCTCTGTCTCCAGAGCTATGTTTTCCTTTTTACCATTACTGTAAAGAACCCAGAAAGGAGTGAGTTGTGACAAACTAGCAAAATTTCATGAGACCCGACCTCCAACAAATTTCTCTAGTCTTGAGTTCACATTCGAGCGAAGTGGACCCTACCAGTGTCCCACTCAAATCTTTGGAGACTCCTTTCCACGCCTGCCATTGCCACTCTCAAGTTTCTGCATACCTACTTGATACCTGCAACCCTTTGGGGATGGTCTTATCTTTCTTACATTGCAGAGCTTCTTTGGAAAAACAGCTGAGTTTAGACAAAACCGTATCTTCACTTAGACTTTTCTATCCCAATTTTCTTCCTCTGTGCCCTTAGAGTTTCCTCCAGAAAGCACCTCCTAATAAGTCCCTTATCCCCAAACCTCTGACTCAGGGCTACTTTGTGGTGACACTATTAGACATCTTCATGAGAACATGCTAAATGAATGATACCGCAGTCCCTCCCACCCATTTTACCTTATTTAATGAATTCTTCACTGCTGATCCTTTAGAGAGTCGCCAACCCTAGTTCACAGTGTTTATGTTCTTGAACAGGAGAGAACTAAAGCAGTTCTCTATGTCTTTCAATGTTTCACATCTAATTCTATAGCAAATGTCTAGGGGATTGGTTAATAATATATCGTCAGTTTTTCTCATTTCACTTAGCTGGTCGAAGAATATGGCTCTCTCTTTCAGAGGGGGGAATTACAATGACAGATTTTTGATTGTGAAGAACTAAGTTTTTCTCTTTCTGAGATGGTGAAAGAATTCTGATTACTTTGAATAATGGGACTGAAAGTGGCCTAAGCAATCAAGTGTATAAGGGACATAATCATTAAGATGGAATTGATACTTGCATCAAGATTACTCCAAATAAAGCAGAAATTGCAAACCTTGGACATATTCAGTTTTCCATCAAATAGAAGAGTACACCAATATAGAAGGATGTCATGTTTTACAAGAGTCTCTGCTGGTTTAAGAGATTCATTATATTTGAATTCATCTCACAAAGAATCAAAATGAATCTGGCTATATAGACATTCACTCTCCTTACCTGTAAACAAACAAATGAACAAACAAACTATCTAACCTTATTATAAAACGGGCCTTCTGGAGCACAGAAAATACATTTTAAACTTTAATAGAAAATAGTTTATGAAGAGAAATGGAACACACAAACATTTCAATTGCAAGACAAATTCCTTGAGGCCTATAGGGATCTTACTTTGCATCATCTATACAGCTCAACCCAGCAGCACTGAACTTTGGATCTTTTGTGTATTTTTTGGGGAAAGGCAGGAGTGTGAGTGAGTGGGAAGTGTAGGAGACAGAGGAAAAAGAGTTTCAAAAGCTGTTTTCAAAGTTTAGATATATTCAGCTGCACAATATTCTCTCATTTCTGAATGACAGTTAATTTTTCAAGATTCTCTTTCTCTTGCTCCTTTGAGGTAGTATGTAAAGAAATTTATGTTGGGGTAGAAGATCGTCCTTAAGTGCTCAGCAAGTAAGAGAGTGATGACACTTGGTGAGTGCTTATTAGACTGATCTATATGGATGGAGGGAGGAGCCATATGGAGAACAGATAGAATGGAAAGGCAGGTAGATGAATGGGTAGATGAATGCAGAATGGATAGGGGGTGAGTGGAAGAATGGACAGATAGTAAGTGTATGTATAAGTGACTGAATAAATGGATAGTACCTTTTGACAGAAATATTAAATGAGGGCCAGAGATTTAGTTCAGTGGTTCCGGCACCTGCCTTGCAAGCGCAAGGTCCTGAGTTCAATCCTGGGTAACCACATACAATGCTGGGCATGGTGGCTCACTCTCACCAGCCATCCATACCACATACCACAGTGCTGGGCATGGTGGCTTACACCAGTAATTCCAGTACTCAAGAGGCAGAGACAGGAGGATTGCTGAGTTCAAGGCTTGCCAGGGCTACGTAGTGAGCACAGGGCCAGCCTAAACTACAAAGTGAGACCCTATCTCAAAAAAAAAAAAAAAAAAAGGAAATATTAAATGAGGTTGCGGGAGACAAAATTTGTTAAAAAGTGAAGAAACTAATTTTTTTTCCTCATCCCTCTCATGGAGTTGTATTCCCGACATTTTTTGTCTTATCAATCTCTGTATTCTTTCAGATAAATGTGTTTTTAAGATACAAATTGATAAACTCAATCCTAGGAAAACAAGAAGATTGACAGAATTTAACTGAATCACACAGCATTTTATCTCTAGTAATGCACAAAAAAAATATCTGAAAGGGAAAAGTTGCAGAATCTTGAGCATGTGCCAATTAGTTTCATTGTAGCATGAACTATTCTCATATAACAACTAGAATTGTGTTCTCTTAAAATTGGAAAATATGATGACTTAGTTTGGAGTTTAAGAAATACCATCTTATACCTTTCCTAGGCTTATTTTAATTTTTGTAGGGTTCAGAGGAGCTATTTTATATATAGGACTTTGCCCAGCAGTAAAGGGACAAATTAGGAAAATAATCCTTCTTAGGACACTTAAATATCTTCCCTCCAGGCTAGGGAAGAAGCTTAGTGGCACTGCACCTTTCTGACAATCCCAAGGCCCCGAGTTTGATCCCTGGCACTGAAAAAAAAAAAAAACAGTATCCACAAAAACTTGTCTCAATATACAAAAAGGGTAATAAACTTCTGGGTCCACACCTTTATTTTAAGTGCCTTTGGTTGACATGCGAGTTCAAACCATCCTGAGATTGAGAAAGTGTTATTTTAACTTGTGAATTTCTATACCTCACAGGACTGTAAAAATAGACCTATAAATCAGAAGCCCATTCACAAAACCCTGCTGTTTAGCAAGAATAGTGATCCATACTCAAATCTAGAACCCACAACACATCAGACAGATAAGGGGTGATGTGACAAACATTAATTCAAGCATATCAAGAACTCAGTGAAAACATTTCCCCATTTAAGATATAGATGAAGCAGAGTTACCAAAATTTTGACAGCAATATCAAGATGTCTTCAGCAACTTCGATTTATCTGAGCAAGATCCAAGAATTAATATACAGTTTTTACTGGATAGTCTTCTTCCTTTGGACCTACAAGATGACGTCTTCATCTAGTCCTTAATAAGAGATATAATGAAAAGGCTCTTTCGAATACACACTTGAGAAAAAGACAGAACAAAAAAAAAAATCCAGATCAAGGTCTGCTTTGATAGGGTAAAATATTAACTTGCAATTTGTCTTAATAAAATCAATACAAAGACATGTAACAAAACTGTAGAAAGTAGGTATTTCAGTCAATCACAAACTATTACACCAAGCAATTGTTCTAAGTTGACAGCAGCTCAGCCTGGGTCACATATAACATCATATAGACCATGATGATGTCCAGATTATTCCAGGGCTCCTGCTGTTTAGTGAAACTCCAGACTAAGAGGAATGGGAGAAATGTTTCGTGAATTACTTGAAGAGGAAAACTGGCAGGTAGTTGGGCACAGTGTTTTTCTTGCTTACCAATTTACTGAGACAGTTGATACTCTTCCCTGAGAAATCACAATGCATTTCTTACATACTGGTGCATAATGAATAGTCACATACAACACACATTTATCATATCATGGTTCCTGGGACTTAGTTAAGAGTGTAACACAGAGCTTGGAGTTTCACCAGACTGAAATGTAGGTGTCAGCCAGGCACTGATCTTATCAGAGGCCTCTTCCAAGTTCGTTGCTGTTGGCAAAATTTAGTTGCTTTGAGTTAGAGGGCCAAAGTTCCCACTTTTTTGTTGGGTCAGTCAGGGGCTGGTCTCATCATTTATGGGTCACTCCCTGTGGCCTCCTCTGAGCCCTCTGCCACCCTGGCATTTTGCTTTGTTAAGACCATTGGAAGAGGTTCTGTCTATTCAGACAGGAGCTTAACATAATGAAGTATAATCAGGGGAGTGCATAGTCCATCACATTGGTTAGTCCTGTTCACATGCAGTAGGAAAATTTTATACATTAGGGGACAGAAAAGCTTAAGTCCTATTTCAGAAGTCTGTTTATCCTTAGGAGTTATAGTCTATTACAGCAAACACACAAGGGAGTGCTCATCTTCTCCATGAGGGATTCTGTGTGATCTCTTCCCATCAGCACAACCAATGAGCAGAGTGAAGGTTTATTTTTTTTAAAGGAGTACCAGAGATCTCTCTGAGCATGTTTTTCCATAGGAAAGATACTCTGAGAATTATGGAACTAGAAAATAACATACTTCTTATCTTTCTGGACTAGTTATAAGTAGATATTGCTCCCTTAAGGTAGTTATTCAAAAACATAGTCTTTGATATTTCAGATCATTAGTGTCAAAGAGAAAAGTCCAATGTTTTCCACTTCAGCACACATAATTAAGCAGCCTTCTACATGCTGAATGAAAAATGTATGCTGGATAGGCCCCAGTCCTGCAATGTGCATGCGTGTGTGCACGCGCACACACACACACACACACACACAATAATAATACCTGAGTGATCCATATGTATAAGCATAACCCTATTTCCCAAGAACTTCCTTGAAATGTACCCTACACACCATAGTTCAGTGATGACTCAATTCCTATGGTCTGTCTCTAACTCCAACCCTTAAGTGCTTAGAGAGAAAAGATGAGTTCAGGGCCAGAGGTTTGGCTCAGTGGTTCTGGCACCTGCCTCGCAAGCACAAGGCCCTGAGTTCAATCTCCGGTAACCACATACAATGCTGGGCATGGAGACTCATGTCCACCAGCAATCAATGCCACATACCACAGTGCTGGGCGTGGTGGCTCACGCCTGTAATCCCAGCACTCGGGAAGCAGAGGCAGGAGGATTACTAAATTCGAGGCTTGCCTGGGCTACATAGTGAGCTCAGAGCCAGCCTGAACTACAAAGCGAGACCCTGTCTCAAAAAAAAAAAAAAAAAGATGAGCTCAGAGCTACTCTTAGATCTGCTTCAGTCCAAGATGATGCTACTTGAAGCTATAGATCAAGACTCAGTTTATGGGCTGTGAATATCATTCCCTGATAGCACAGGAGATTAGTTCTGAGCTAAATCCCCTGCACTGAAGAAGAAAAAGAGAAGAAGAAGAAGAAGAAGAAGAAGAAGAAGAAGAAGAAGAAGAAGAAGAAGAAGAAGAAGAA